>PPOL03000045.1:0-84418 GCA_003708905.3 Monosporozyma siamensis
AGAATAGGTATGAGTCAAGATCCTTACATCCTAGGAAACATATCAATTAGGAAATGTAGATACATATTTGGTAAACATCCTTGACTCGTCATCAATATGCGGCTGAATGCGCATGAAATAGCCTACGGATTCATTTAGACCCAATATCTAGCAGTACATATCATTGTAATATAGTTTAGGTTGTAATTTTTAACAATTTCCCCCTATAGCAACTTTGTTTACACTCATTTCAAGTGTTGTTGTAACAAAAACAACAAAAATATAGTAATATAACTTTGAAAATAGTTATCAAGAATCATTTATATTTTTCCATTAATAATAAAATATCCAAAAAAAAAATAGAAATTTTATTGAAACATTAAGGATATTATTACAATTTTAAACAAAAGATTCAAGGAGTCTCATTTAAACATATCAAATATAAATAAACTAAGGCTAAGAAAGGGTTTAGTTTCTCATAATATGATATTCCAAAAAAGATACTTTACTGATCTCTTAAGTCCATTAAAATCAACCTAACACGTGTCCAACTAGTTACATAAGTCAAAAACCCACTAGTCCTTGAATACGTGTTAAAACTAGAAATTAATTGATAAATTCATAGTAAATGTAAAATTAAAGTATATATACGAAAAGTACAAACAAAGAAAGTTCCCAATAGACTCTAATTAATTAAAAAAAAGGACATATAAAAGATCAAATAATTTGTTCCAATCTTTTCAATTCAGTATTAAGATTTTTTTTCAAAATTGAATTGGCCTTTTTCACATTAGTTCTATTTCTACTTTTAACTATAAATCTAGCCATATCAACTTTTGTAACAGGATCGACAAATCTTTCTAATGTAATTTTAGTTTTTGTTAAATTTCTTAAATTTGAAATTCTATTACCTTTAACTCCCATCATGGCACCAACCATAGATTCAGGGAAATCAATTGTTGTGGTATATACATCAGTAGTAAATTCGTTATAATCCTGTTTATTATAAATACTATGTTTTTCAATTTCTTTGGATATTATTGATGATGTTATGGAACAATTTGATGAAGAATATGAAGAATTAGAACCATTTGATCTTGTTCTACGTACAATGGGATGAATAATTTTATTATCAGATAAAGTAATATTACTCTTTGTATTAGCAACATTACCAATATGAAAGTTATGTGAAGCAGATAAATCATCAGTTGATGATGTATTATTATTTGAATGATGATGATTAATATTATTTGAATGATGATATGGTTTATTTCTTGGATCAGTTTTAGTAGTCGGAGAGGTTAAAACATGTGGATAATAATGTCTTTCACCAAAATATTCAATATTCAAACCTCTTAAATAAATAATTTCACCAATTTCAATTATTGAATCAGCAATATTAATTGAAGTACCTTGAATTTCCAAGACTCTTTCATCACTATCCGGTAAAAATCTATTTGATGCAATAATTTTAATATTATATTTTGATATTAATGATTTAATACATTGACCATTTTTACCAATAATGGAGGATAGTTGATTATTACTTACAACTAATCTAATTGAATAAATTTCTGATAAATCCATTGCATTTTCAAACTCTGATAAATGTGGTTTTTTAAACATTGATCTTAAGAAGGGGAAAGAATGAATTTTATTTCTTAAATCCATTGGCATTGTCTCAATTAAAAGATTAATAATACCATTTATGGCATTTGATACATTTGTTGTGGGACCACCACAAAATAAGATTCTATCTGAACAATTTGGTTCATGTTTTGATATTGAAATTTCAATATCATATTTTTCTCTTAAATTGAATAAAGTTTTTCCCTTTAATCCAATAATTCTACCTGCTTCATCATCTGATATCAATAATCTTAAATGAATTCTCTCGGGAGATGATGAATGGGAGGGGGAAACATCAGCGATATTTTGTGAATCTTCAATATATGTTGTGGCGGTATCCACACTATTGTTGATATTATTATTATTATTATTATCATCTTCAATAGGGTGTTGTAATGGAGAAGTTACAATTGGTTTAGCTTCTGGTTTAAGAACATCTAATTCTGGTTTAATATGATCATCAATGGATGGATATCCCAATGGAGAAGATATAGGAGAATTTGAAGGTACAGCCAATAAATTATCAAAGGAACCAGAATTACTGTTATCATCATTAATATTATTACTCTTTTGAAATTTAAAATAATTATTTCTTGAAATTGGTTCATTTGGTAAAGATAAAATGACTTGAGGATCGATAGGTTTATTTTGAGTTAAGATTTGTCTCGTTATATTATTATTATTATTATTATTATTATTTGTATTATTTGTATTATTAATATTTGTTGTAAAATGCTCACTACTGGGACTAGTCATAAACACGGGAGTACTACTTCTTGAAATATCAGTTAGATTTGTATTATCCAAAAACATATTATTTGAACTATTTGGTATGAATAACATATTATTTGGATCATTTTTGGAAGTAGCAGTTGTTGTGGGAGTAATGATATTGTTGTTATCAACATCAGGGATGATGTTAGTATTATTAAGAATTGGAGCATCAATTTCTTTAAACATTTCATTATCCTCTTGAAGAGAAATATAATCATCCATTACATAATTTTTAGGAAAATTTTTCTCTTGTGGACTCAATGGATGTCTTTGCATTAAAGACAATCTTTGTTGTTGTTGTGATATTGGCATGCCAAAAGTAGAGTTATCATCTTGAAAGAAAGCAGTGTATGGCATAATGCAATTTAATGTAATGAATAGAAATAAAATAGGGTAATGTAATGCAAATTGAGTGTTAATGTTTTTTCTTTTAAAATTTGATAGTAGTTTATTCACGACACACACACAAAGTATATGATACAGTAAAGTGGGAAATGTATGTAAAGGCGATATAATATTACTAATTAAAGTACAGTTCGAAGAATAAATTCAAATTAACAAAAAAAATCTGGTGGAATTAGAGGAATATATGTAACTGTGGATATTTAAGTATATTTGAAATATTGTAGAAATTAGACTTCGTTAAACTTTTTTTTCAATATTTAGTTCAATCAATTTTTTCAAAAAATGGTTAAAGTAGAGAATCAAATTGAAGATAGCCATTAAAACATGTATACCAGTATATATATATACTACCTAATATATTAATTGGTAATATCTGTTGTATAACCTAACCTTAATTTGTTTCAAGCAGGTAGGTATCCCAAAAAGGTAAAAGAGAACGAATGTAATACTTTCTAAAATGAAAAAAAAGCTTAGATTAAAGGAAAGCAGGGGTGGAAGTGGTAGCAAAAAGAAAACCAAATGAAATAAATTAGTAAAAAAAAAAAGGCAACTAACAAAACAGGCCTGCAATTGCCATACTGAGCAAGTAGTAACAAAAAAACAAGGAGTAAAATTGTGAATGCTATAGCAATTTGCTCTTACAATATTTTTTATCACTTTCTTTAATGTTCCTGAAATTATTAAAAGTTACAGAATCTCAAAATGGAAAAAAGTTCGCTCGAGGATTTTTGGGAAGGTCTATTGTCCAACACAATAGGCCCAAAAAGGTAAACCCTTTTGGGAAACCTTAAACATGCCGCCTATTGTTTCCGATCTGATCTTGCGCAGGAAAAACAAATTGTATTGTTCTTGTAACTGCCGTTAGATATGACAAAGCATTTCTTGGCCTTTTTTCTTCTCGAAAGAAAAAGAAACAAATTGGGCAAAAAAAGGGTTCTGCAGATCCTGTGACAATGCCGTATTGTTGTAAAAGACAAAGAAACACTATTGTTCTTAAAAACTATTTGTTTTTTGTTCCGCCGATTCAGTGCTCCCCTTTTTTCATTACTTCTTTTGGACACAAATTCGTTTCTTGTGATTACGTACGGCGCGGCGGTGTTAAAATTCTTTCATTTCATTCCGCGGAAGTAGCATTTAGTCATTTAGTAAAACACATTACCATTTGGTAAATTCTGTAAGGCTTTGCACAACAAACATCGCACATTCTCACAAATGACAGTACAGAATTTAATAAAAACACACGTATATTTTGGTTATGCAAAATGGTTATAGAAAATATTCTAAATATACTAGCAAATTGATATTCTATATATGTAGCAAACCTTGCCTTCCCTTAAATACGGGATTATTCGTCACACGCTTGATTGACAAGATATGTCTTGGCATCTCCATAAATATTAGCAATCACATCTCCATCTTCTAAAATATAACCTTGTGACATGTCTTCCTTTAACACAGTAACACATTTTCTTCTATGTTTTTCTGAGATATTTTCAATAAATTCTTTATATCCGTCCACAGTAGTTAATTCTACAGGTGCACTATGGAAAAATACCGAACTTGATTGTGAACTACCACCATTAGTAATACTACCGTTATTATTATTATTACTCGCCATTTTCTTCTTATATTAAATTTGTTTATATCTCTTTGTGTATTTTAACTTCACAGAGAAAATGTAAATAAACAAGAAACCAACTTTTACTTACCTTTCGGTTATCTCTACTTATATAGTAGACGTTTTCATATACGCCAAAACCACTCAACAAGTACTAAAACGTATTGTTGAAGGCCTCTTTTGTCTTATTTACCCTTAAATCTAGCCGCGGAGTTTTCAACTTACAAATCAAGAAAAAAAAAATAACATAATAACATAATATTGTTTATAGTGTATATATATATCTTATAGAGTATTAAATCTTTAATTTACCAAATAAACTCTTCTTTTTCTTCTTTTTCTTATCATGTCCATCACTCTTATTTGTACTTGTATGATGTGACTTATGTGTATGATGTGACATGGATGATTTTATTGACTTGTGTCTTGATTGAACAGATGGTGCTGTAGATTTATGTGTAATACTGCTGTCTTCTTTGACACTCATATCCATGGGTACAGACTTTAATGATTTTGTAGATGGGTATGTTTCTTCCTTTGTATTATCTGTCTTGATAGAGTTTTCTACTTCTTCTTTATTAGCATTATCAGTCTCATCTTCTATGGTAATAACTGGTGGTGCTGGTAGCGGTGTTTGCTCCTTTTCTGGTACTATTTCATTACCATTTGAATCAAATCTTAAATTATAATTCTTAGAAGTGGGAATTATTGTTGGTAATGTAGCACCAGCAATTTCTGATTCAGACAAAGCAAAATTATTATAATAAACAATAGATGGATCTAACGTCGAACCATTTTCTGATGGATATATTGATGATCTATCATTATTATTCTTTGTGCTTTTTTCAGTTGTTCTTTTCTTTAAATTAGTTTCCCCACGTCTAGATATTTGCTCATCTGAATCATATTCATTATCTTTCACAAATGAACTTCTTCTTTGTTTCCATTTAGAATTTTCATTGGATAATGGTTGATAACCTTGATCAGATTCCATAGTTAAAATAGTCTCAATTTCAGATTCATTGGTCTCTTTATTATTAGCAACATGAGATAAATTAATAGTTTTACTATTTAAAGTTGGTACCAAACCATATATATTATAATCCTGATTCACGTATCCATAATCTTGATAATATTTTCTTAAAATGATATAAATACCAATCCCCAAATGTTCCATAATAACCCCAACCAATACAATATTTGACCAATTTGTTGAAATTGGATCATATAAATTTGTCTTTTGCAAAAAATTAACGTTCCCAATATCCAGTAATGTAATAGACTGATTGTACATATATGTAATGGTACTACAAATAACAATTGAGAACCAAGTAACAAATTTTAAAATATCATCCCATGGTTTCATATTAATGGTAACATGATTTTGAATTTGATTATTTGAAATTGCCAATGTTTCAAGTTTTGAATTTTGGAAACATTCCCATAAATCAGTCTTTAAGAAAATTTGATTAATACACCAAATAATGAGTGGGGCTAAGGGCCAAATTGTAGAGAACATGGCAATGAAACCAAATTGTAAAATTAATCTCTGATATTTTGAATCAATATCAAATGTCGTGTTGATCTTAGTATCGTATAATTGTGCCTTTTTCCAAAATTTGAAATCCTTTGGATATTCATTTTGTATAGTTAATTCTACATTCCCCCTTTGTAAATTCTTCTTCTCCTTTTTATTAACTAGATATTTTAATAATAATGGGAGGATATATGTAGTACCATAAATGATAATTTGATTAGTGAAAATGAAATAGAAAAATTGTTGTTGATGACGGGATGTGTTAATGGTCATAGTTGGATTAATTGGTAACCCCAAAGTAGATAAAGTCATAATCTTTTCCTTGGTGAATAAATGTCCAAATGGCAAATATAAGAAAAGTGTAATTAATAAAGGCATATAATTTGAACAAAACACCAAGATAAAATTCTTCTCTAATGAAGATGTCTTTGAATGAGCACCATTTTCCAGTCCAATATAAGATTTAATGAAAATTTGATTATAAATGAATGTGACAATGGGTGTAGCCACAGAGATCATTACCGTTGGAATTAAAGATAAAATAGCACGGTATGGGCCCGAATAAAGATGAGTAATATAAATTTCGACACCAAAACAAATCAATTGACATGAAATTAATACAATTACGAAAAGGATAGAAACGGGGATAAATAATAATTTTTTCACGAGGACAAATCTTGAATCTCTTAATTGATTATTTTGTGGGATATCAACGACAAATTGATTTAAATGAGAGATTAAACTGTTTTGTTTGGAATAAATCCAAGAGACCAAAAAATTTAAAGAAAGACCCATTGAGACTAGAGAATATAATTTATTAAATTCATTAGGGGTTGACTTTGAACTTATAAACCAAAACACAAACCCGCACATTGCCAATTTAGTCAAAAATTTATTATAATGGTTGAAAAATTCAAAATATAATGTAATCTTGGGGTTTTTAGTAATTTCAGCAATTGTATTCAATTGGTATGATTTTGGTGTCTTAAATGAGAATTTATTTGGATTTAAATTTATATATAAAGTTTCCCAATGTTTTGAATCCCTATTATTTAAAATGGGGAAATGTTTTTTGACAAATGGTAAATTGTGTAAGATTCTATTAATTTCCATATATGTATCAATATTAGATATCTTAGTGAACATATAACAGGAATTGGGTTCGATGGCAGGTTTAGTGATTGAAATTAGACCATTTCTTTGTAAAATTGAAATTAAATCAGCTTCATTTTTGTCCCTCTTGGGGAACACAATGACATAATTAGGGTCTAGTTTCTCGAGACTGGCCATTGTGACTCAATTGATAAAGACCTGGTTGTCCCTGTACGTGGGAATATATTGACAATTGGAACAAATACAACAAGAATAACAGTTGTTTGTTTATATTTCCTGTATTTGACACAGTGAAATTTTTCATGAAAAATCAGTGAAATTTCACAATGCATTGAAAACGGTGTTTTATAAAGAGGGATGATCGTATGCACATACTTTATATACCTTAAACGTACTGTATAGACCACTGCAACACACTGTTCCACCCCCCTGGCACCCAAGGAAATTTGTATATAAACGGCTGTTCTCGAGGATTCAACTACAAGCACACCCATACTATGTCTGAAATTACATACTCACAGGAGAGAAAGACTCAATTAACTGCTCAATACGATGAAATCAAACAAATGATTGATGCAGAACATTCCAACCAAGAAGTTTTTCTCTTACCTGTATCCAAATTGAAACCTGCTAGTGATATTAAGATTCTATATGATCATGGTGTGATTGAATTTGGTGAGAATTATGTTCAGGAATTGATAGAGAAGTCTCAATTATTACCTGATGATATCAAATGGCATTTCATTGGTGGGCTACAAACTAATAAATGTAAAGATTTAGCCAAGATTCCAAATTTATATTGTGTCGAGACCATTGATTCATTGAAAAAGGCACAAAAATTGAATGAATCAAGAGCCAAATTCCAACCCCACGCACCTCCTATCTTTTGTAATATACAAATTAATACCTCTCAGGAGGAACAAAAATCTGGATTGTTTAAGCAAGAAGAGATTTTCCAATTGGTAGAATTTTTCCAATCCCCTGAGACTAAACATGTCAAATTGAATGGGTTAATGACCATTGGATCATGGAATACATCTCATGAAGACTCACAAGAGGAGAACAAAGATTTTGCTAGTTTAGTTCATTGGAAGGAACAAATTGCTGCCCAATTCAATCTTGATTTAAAATTATCAATGGGGATGAGTGCAGATTTCAAACAAGCCATCAAACAAGGTTCCTCCGAGGTGAGAATTGGAACAGATATCTTCGGTGTCAGACCTCCAAAGAACGAAGCCAGAGTGATTTGATCTACTGCAATTACTAATTTCTACTGTGGCTCGAGTAATTAATAAGCAATTTTGTGAGATGCCCTGTGAAATTTTATTCAATCTGAAAAAAAAAAATATACCAATATATAAGAAGATAGTCATCTGTATAAGATATACATACAAAACACATACAACCAACACAACCAGGATGAGTTCAGTGAATAAGATTGCCATCTTGTATGGTTCAGAGACTGGGAATACACAAGATTTTGCAACTATCTTATCACAAAAATTACAAAGATTACATTTTGCTAATACGTTATTACCATTAGGTGATTTTGAACCAAATGATATTTTAAAAGTTAAATATTTGTTTGTGTTGGCATCCACAACGGGACAAGGGGAATTGACTCGTAATGTTCACGAGACATCAAATGGTTCTAAGAAGACTTTATGGAGTCTGTTGAAACGTAAAAATTTACCATCAAATTTTCTTAATCATATCAATGTAGCATTCTTTGGTTTAGGTGATTCCTCATATCCCAAGTTTAATTTTGCTATTAGGAAATTACATAATAGAATAGTGAATCAATTAGGTGCTAAGGAATTATTTGATAGATTAGAAGCTGATGAACAAGGGATGGCAGGTAGTAATAAGGGCACTGGTGCTGGTGTCGAGGCAGTATATTTTGAATATGAAAAGAAAATTATTTCTTTATTGATGGAGAAGTTTCCCTCTATGAAAGATGGTAATGGTGACAAGGTTCCAAGAGTTGAGATTGATCCTTCCGTTTATTTAGAACCTAAATCATACTTAAAATTGGCAGGAACTACCACTTCTGATGAAAATTTAAATGTCACCTTTACCCACGATGACTCAGTGAAATTTGGTAAGATTGTAGCAAACAATAAATTAACCGCTGATGATCATTTCCAAGATGTGAGACAATTTATCTTTACCAATCGAGATGAAACAGACCAAGCTATTGAGTATAAACCTGGTGATACAGCATTAATTTATCCATGTAATTTTGATTATGATGTCGAAGAATTTTTACAAAATCAAAATCAATGGTTATCCATTGCAGATAAACCATTAGAATTTACTAATGGTGTCCCCGAATCATTAAGATGTATTGGTGGAGGTATTGTTGAACCCATAACATTAAGAAATTTATTGAAATATCATATTGATATAATGAGTATCCCCAGAACAAGTTTTTTCATGAAAATATGGCAATTTGCAACAGATGTGACTAGAATGGAACGTGGACAGGAACAACTTGATGATCAGAGAGATAAATTGAAAGAATTTGCATATGATGAAGATATGCAAGAATTATACGATTATTGTAATAGACCAAGAAGATCTGTTTTAGAAATCTTAGATGATTTCTTGTCGGTGAGATTACCATGGGAATATTGTCTTGATTATTTACCATTAATTAAACCACGTTCATATTCCATATCAAGTGGACCCAATGATCCAAATATTGAATTGACCATTGCAGTGGTTAAATATAGAACAATTTTAAGAAAAGTGAGAAAGGGTGTTTGCACTACATATATGAGTGAATTACCTGTGGGCAACACAACATTACGTTATAAAGTACAAAATAATAATTTAATAAGACCAAATTTACATAATCATCCAATGTTATTAGTGAGTCCCGGTGTTGGTCTTGCCCCATTATTATCTGTGATAAAGAGTGATCATCCTGTCATATCACAAAATATTAATTTATTTTTTGGTTGTAGATTTAAGGATAAAGATTATTTATATCAAGATAAATTAGAACAATGGGATAAAGATGGGAGAATCAAATTACACCCGGTATTTTCTCGTGATAGAGAGAATTCACCAGATACAAAATATGTTCAAGATGTGTTATGGAAATTGGGCCCCGAAATGACAGATTTATTAGTAAACCATGAAGCTGTGTTTTTCCTATGTGGTACATCGGGTCGAATGCCATTACAAGTTAGATTAACTGTTATTGAAATGTTAAAGAAATGGGGTGGATTTAAAGATGACGATTCGGCAAAAGATTTCTTGAAAGATATGGAAAAACATGGTAGATACATTCAAGAAACTTGGTGATTTGTTTACCTTTATTAAAATAGACGAATTTATATTATTACTATTTAATATATTATACATAATCATGACTAGATAGAGACTGAATAGACTACTCTTCCTCGTTAAATTTTGGAGCCAAAAAGAATTGTAAGAACCCGGAAGATAAATCGAATTGGAACAAAGCTGGAGCTTCACTAGATAATCTAATCCCAACTCTATCAGATAAAGCTGACCCCTTAACGACATCTAATAAATATTTAGCACCAAAAGTTAAATCAACAGCTTGATCCATTTCTAATTTAATTGATTCATTTGGTTTTTCCATATTAACAAAAGGTTTCAATATGACTGAACCGGATCCCATTTCCCCCTCAGCGGCAAATTTAATTGTATCCTTTGTCACTACAATATTTAAAGAATCAGTTAATTGTGATAAATCACGTACCACTTTTGAGAATTCTGCCGAGGGCATCATTAATGTTGTATCATATTCTAATTCTTCAATCTTTAAGAAATCAGCATCAATTTCCATCAATTTCAAAGAATATTCAGCAATTCTCTCCCTAGCGGTATCTTCAAAAAGCAAGATAATTTGATCAGGAGTATCATCTGCTATTAAAGTCAAAGTATCAGTATTATTACCACAACGTAAGATCTTAGAGAGCGAGGTTAAATCTATCCCCAAGGTTACGGGATGATCACATCTATATTCTTGGAATGCTTCAACACCAATCTCTAAGGAGACTAAAAGTACACGAGAATCATCAACGGCTTGTGCAATGATACCATCTTCTTTACATTGGAAATTAACTAATTGGACACAATCTTTAAAACCATCAATAATTCTTTTGAAAAGGGATGCTTCTGCGAATTTAGCTTCTAACATAGTTGTACGAGTGGGCGGATTGGTGGGAAATAAAAAAGCAAAGAGAGTGTGGAGAATATAACAACTGATGATAAATACAAGAACATAATATATATATATATATATATATGAGTGAAAAAAAAAGTTTTCCATTGAAAATTACGCGTCAGTGCATATAAAAAAAAGGTTTACGCGACGCGTTGCAGACGCGTTAAAGGGAAATACAAATAATAATAATATATTTATTTATTAGAATAAACAGATATAATATATAGATAGATAAAAGGGTAATAATACAAAATAGGTAGAATGGGGGGAATATATATTAGCGAAGGAATACAATCAATCAGGCCTTAGTAGCATTATATAATTCCTTTTCAGATTCGTATCTTTTCTTATCAGCTTTAGCTTTATCTTCATAAGGTACTCTTTCATCATCACCTAAAGCTTTCCATTTTTCACCTAGTAATTTACCAATTTGACCAAAAGAGACATCAGGATTTTCAGATCTAATCAGATCTCTGTTTTCGTTGGCAAAATACATGTAAGCTGAAAGAGCTCTCTTTGGAGCATTTGGATCCTTCTTTCTTCTTGTGGTTCTCTTCTTAGTTTCTCTTGGGGACATATTGTGGGGCGTGGTTGTTGTGTATCGACAGGATACCAACAGCATATAACTAAAGCCCAGGAACAACCGTAGCGCAAGAAAGGAACGGCGCAGATTGCCAGCCTTTTATATTTGGAAAAATTGTGGGGAGCGCAGATTTCGCGGTGCAGAAAACACGGCTGATTTTGTTGTTGTTGTTTATTTACAGAGCTGTATGTGGGGTTATATATATGGTGTATGTATGGAGGGTGCCTATGGCTGGCTATTTGCTGTTGAAGTCGGTTGGGAAGGATGGTGGGATCGGTATGTTGTTGTGCTGCTGTGCAGTGATGTGTGGTAGCAAGCTATCCGGTGTCACTCCCTTAGACTGCATGTATCCACCAATGAGTCTATTACTATAATGCATCTTCTGTACACATCTATCTACACAACTCATCTCTCCCTTGGTGAGATCATTCTCACTGTATTGATCGTGGGAGATACATTTCTCCATACAGGTCTTCAAGATATTGTTGAAAGTGGTACACATGGCATCAAATTGAATCTCTGCAGTCTTTATTTTCTCTTCATCCACGGTCCCTGTGACATTCTGATATCCATTAAGAAACACCGACATCGTTGTGCTGGTCGTGCTGTTGGCCTTCTTCTTCTTCTGCTATCACATCATTTCCATTTTGCACTGAAAAATTTTCTACTTTTTTCTTTTTTTTGCATGAAAAATTATTGTACTTATACTCCTACCCACCCCCTTCTAATCCTACCCACCCCCCTCACCACTCCACTCACAATATGAACGTGCTAATCACTAACGATGATGGTCCGTTAAATGACGACTTTTCTCCATATATTAGACCATTCATTTCAAATCTTTTAAAATATCATCCAGATTGGAATCTAACCATTGTAATTCCAAAAACACAAAAATCTTGGAATTCAAAAGCTCATTTAGCTGGGAAAGATCTCGTGTTATCATATATTTATACTGATTTATCTAAACATGATAATACTACCGTTTGGGGGCCCTTCCATCATTCTATTAAGAATGAACTAACAAAGTTTAATGTTCCAGAAAATTGTATTGAATGGTGTCTTATTGATGGAACTCCTGCGTCATGTGTCAATATTGCACTACATCATTTGAAACCAGTGACCGGGTCCAAGAAATTTGATTTGGTTATTTCGGGTCCAAACGTGGGGAGAAATACTTCTGCTGCTTACATTACATCAAGTGCTACCGTCGGGGCAGCCATGGAAGCAGTGATTACATCAGACAGTAAATCAATTGCTTTATCATGGGCATATTTTAAAGACCAAAAATTCATTAAGAATGAAAATGGTATCCTTGACATCGCATCAAGATTATCTCTTGATGTTATTACTCATTTATATCATAATTGGGATACCGTAACCACCGACCTATACGCTATAAACATTCCTTTGTTACCTAACTTATCAATGGACACTAAAGTGTTTATGGCTCCCATTTGGGAAAATAGATGGGGGTGTATGTTCGATCCTCCAAAGAAAGTACCATATAAGATGGTCTCTTCTTCACCTCCGCAGATTGAAGATGGATCAGAGGCAAAAGAAATGGCTATTACATTCCATTGGAATCCTAAATTTGATTCTCATTATGATTCGAGACATGGTACAAGACAAAGACATGATATGGCTGTGATAGAGGATGGTGATATTGCTGTTACGCCATTACGTGCTGTGTTTCAAATGAGTTCAAATGTCTTGACACAGGGGGAATTAATTATAGATCATCCACATACTCAAGAGGCAAAATATGATGTCGTGTTGTCAATTGACCCACGGGAATATATCTTCCAACCATTACGTCATGCTTTCTGTACTGTCTTACATAACGTCTCAATCTTCTCTAAATTAAATGATCCAGGTGTATCAACAAATAAAATTTTCCATTATGGTGATTATGAGCAATTAAATATGGATAAATTATCAAATGATTCATTACATTATTTTGCAAATTCTTATATTTATAGAAAGGCATTAATTAGAAAACATTATTTATCACATACAATCCATAACTATATTGTTAAACACCCTGAATCAATCCTTAACCGGGCATACTTGGAAAGTTATACCATTGATTTAGATTATGCTGAATTTTTAGATGATTCATTAGATGAAAATTGGGAATTGAGACAAGAATTAGAAAACTCAAAACAAGATGGTAAATGGTGGATTGTTAAACCAAGTATGTCTGACAAGGGTCAAGGTATTCGTGTATTTCAAACCATTGACGATTTACAAACAATTTTCAATTCATTTGATGATGAAGTAGATGATGAAGCTCCATTAACACAAGATACGATGATTGATAATAATAAAATTATTATTTCTCAATTACGTCATTTTATCGTACAAAGATATTTAACAAATCCATTATTATTACCTTCAATGTCAAACAAGAAATTTCATATTCGTTGCTATATTACTTGTATGGGTGATTTAAATGTTTATGTCTATGATAGAATGTTAGCCTTATTTGCACCAACTCCATTTATTCCATTGACAAATGATGATGAGTTTAATCCAATTGATTTAAACGTTTTACAATCACATTTAACTAATACTTGTCTTCAAATAAATAATAAAGAGAAAGAACTTTCTGTGATGGAATTTGATCAACTAACTGATATTGCCGATGAAGATAAATTATTTATTAAGAAACAAATTTATGACATAACACATGATATTTTCATTGCAGCAAAGACTGTCAACGCATTAAATTTTCAATCTTTACCCAATGCAATGGAAACATTTGGTGTTGATTTCTTAGTAGATGATAAATTTAACGTTAAATTATTAGAAATTAATGCGTACCCAGATTTTAAACAAACTGGTAATGATCTAAAAGAATTAATTGATGAATTATTTTTAAATGTGGTTAAATATTGTGTAAAACCATTATTAGATGATACTGTTCCAGTATCAAAGAATAAAAATGGTTCATTTAAAAATGTTTTAAGTTATACATCAAATGATTGGTAGTTTTCACGTACATATATATATATATACTTATATATTAGTCTCATTATTTTTAATAGTATCCTCCTTTTCTACTACCCCTCCCTCTTCTTCTTCTTCTGCTTCTTCATCAGTAACCGTCTTGTTTGTTGTAGCACTAATTAATCCACGTTTCACTACACGTAATACATTAGGTACAGTGACCCCCTCATCTTGAATACCAGTAGATTCTTTACTCCAACCAAGAATTCTTTCTCGTATTCTTGTAGCTTTATCAAGAAAGTTTCTAATCTTCAATAAATTTCTAATAAATTCTTCATTTCTTTGTAATGCGATTTGTGTCATTTGTCTAGTTAATTCAATCTGTTCATTTCCTACCGCGTCTTGTCCCTTAAATAATAAATTTAATCCATCTTTATTTGAAATTTGTGGTAATGCAAAGAATGGATCTTCTTTGGGGTTTACCGCAACGTTTGGTGGATTGGTCGTAGCAGTATCCTCTTCATTTGGTAATGTTAAATTATGATCATAATCTTTTAATTCTAAAGTTGATTCGTATAAAGGTTTTGGATAATCACCAAGAAACACATCTAATAATTTAGAATATCTATTTACTGAAGATTGTTCCTTTTCAATCATTAAAATTGTCTTTAATGACAGGTCATTAATAATCTTATTTTGAAAAGTTCTTGATACACTAGGTTTAGTTATAACATCAGATAATGATGCGATAGGAGTCAAAATTTCTCTAACGTTAACCAACTTATGTAAATCCATTTCATCCTCATCCCCTTGTTTGGACTTAGGTTCACCAGGTGAAAATTTCATCTTCTTTCGATGTAATAAATTATGTTCTGATCCATTATAATATATAGTATCCTCCTTTAACACATCTTTATTAAACAATCTCTTTCTTGTAACCAATTCAGCACCTTGTAACAATTTATTACCTCTATTAGTGAAAGTCTTTGAATCCACAGAGGGGAAAATAGTGACACCATCCAAAGATTGTTTTTGAGAATGGAAATTACCTGTTCTTTCTCTTATTATTCTCTGTGAGAAAGATTTAATATATTGTTCCTCTGTGAGTTCTTTGTCCTTATTATCCATGGTGGCAGTCATCGCTGTGCTTGTGAAGTTTTGCAGGGTTTCTTTAACAGTTTCAATAATTTTTCACTTGTTTTGATTATTTTTCACTTCCTTATTAAAAGTAGTTGTTAATAGTGGTAGTAAGCAGTAAATGATATACAGAAAGTGTTGCAACTGTCGAAGGTGGGATCCCAGTGTCTAACAATCACTTGTTCAAGATGGGTTGCTATTGCTAACATGCCGTACTTTGACGTGGTATATCCACACTATCACTTATCCCCAGTCTTAACTCCCCGAACAGTGAAATTTCCTTGAGCAGAACCCAGAATTTGCATATAAAAACAGTGACAACTTTTGATATGAGATTGTAATACCTGAACATTAGCAGGTCAAACACGCTGGAATAATGGGGCTTCTTACCACTGTGTTCAAATACGGGTTCTATTTATACCTTTTATCCTCTTATAAATCCGTTCCTGGAGCATATTTTGTCAGGTTTTATAAATATGTGGTTCAAAACATTTTGATTCCCTTTGTGTTTGGTCAAAAGGGTGATAGTGGTGCACAACATGAGATTCAATCGAAATTACGTGCTGAGAAATATGGGGCTATGGCACAAACTAAATTATCTACATATGTCTCACCCATGGAATGTGATTTATATTTACATAAAAATAATGCTACTTATTTTGAAGAATTGGATATTAGTAGATGTGATTTAATGTCAAAGATCTTTTATGATTTGTTCTCCACTAAAGAAAAACCTTGGCCTTATATCCCAGTGGCTAATGTATTTACTAACTACATCAAGGAATTAAAACCATTTGAACATTATAATGTTTATTCTTCAATTTTATGTTGGGATAACAAATGGATTTATGTCATTAGTAGATTCACTAAGAAAGATGATTCCGTGTTATGTTCTATCTCTTTAACTAAATATGTGTTGAAGAATAAGAGAAAGACTATCCCACCAAAGGATGCTCTTTTGGAATGTGGGTTATGGAATGAAGATGTTGAACAATTATCAGTCAAGAATTTTGATATCTTGACTACTAAATGTGGGTTCCATGAAACCGCTCCATTAGAAGAAATGGACTTCTCCAAGTTTATAACTATTTAGTCAAATTATAATATATATTTCATATAGATATTATAAATATTTAAAATATATACAATATTATAATGTTCAATTAGACTTTCAAGTGAGTAAAACCACGTTATTGCAAGAAAATTAACCTTGCAAACATGGTCCTTCTTTACGTGGAGGACTAACTTTTGTAAATGAACAAAGGAAATTCCAACACTTAAAAGATAAAAAAAAAAATGCCATAATGTTTCCATAGTTTTATGGTACTCAGCAGAAACATATTTGCTAGAAGTTCAACAATATAGGAGTCTTCGCCATATATTCCCAAAAAATGAATATATCTTAACATTTTTCTTTTATAATATAAGGTTAACTTATCACACCAATTGGCTTGGTATTGACCATTGAAAATTTCTAAGTTCCTCCATTAATTTGTACCTAAAATATGCTTAAGTGTTTTAAAATCTTCTTTCGATATTCCTTAAAACAACTAAGCATAAATTAGATAATGTGGGTCTCTTGTTTGAAAATATCATTTTATGTCTTAATTGGCCTACCCTGTATCACGTACTCTTGCACCATTGTATGTATTGTCATGGCCATACCTACTATATTCATGATACCATTGAAGAAAGCCTTCAGCATCATATGGGGTGGAGGGCACTTTCTTACGTTGTAAAAACTTCAACTAACTCTCCAATTCAATAATTTTATCTAAACTTAATTGATTCTTCTTTGAAAGAGATTTTTCACATTTGTCTATAGTAGCATTTTTGGTGACTAATTTATGATCATCACTTAAATGACGAAGGATTAGTTGCATCAGAGGAAGTAGTAGATACTTTTAGATTCGTATTTTATGTTATCTACTTCTTTGGAGGGACCATTGCCAGCTCATTTATAAAACATTTGAAAGTAGTTCGCTAATAACTAATTGAAGTAAATGTTTGTAACTTAAAAGTTTGTGCAAGATGTATTGCTGTTTTCATATCTCGATGAGCTTTAAAGCGTGATAAAGTTTCAAAATTTCGTGCTTTTTTTACGCGTTTTCCAAATCTAGGGTTTGTTGAAAACACGTTTGGCCAATTAGGGTCCAAACCAACTATTTTGTAGGGTTTATAAAATTTAAAATTACTTTGGAAGAAAGGGTTTGAAAAGTTGGAGTTTTATTATACTTTTACTATGCAAATTCCAATCCCAAACCATCCATTGCTTCGCAATTAATGAACAAATATCCCCACACACTAAGGTTTATCTATGGGTGCTAAGTTGTCTTTATTGGCTCAAACGTCTCCCTCAATCGGGATCTTTTCCTATATTGATATCCTGGATGGAGTTCATTACATTTCACAACTAAACTCATCCAAGTTTTTAAAGACATGTAAAGCCATTGATCCCAATGGTGAAATTATCATTAAAGTGTTTATTAAACCCAATGAAGAATTTCAATTCACCTCAATATTATCTGAAATTGAAAAAGAACAAGCCATATTGGCACAATTACCTTCTGTGTTGAATTATAGTAAGATTATAAATTCAAATAGAGCCATTTATTTAATAAGGCAACATTTAAGAAGAAATCTTTATGATAGATTAAGTTCAAGACCATATTTACACCCTATGGAATTGAAATTTATTACATTCCAATTCTTAACAATTTTAATGGAAATTCATGATTTGGGGGTGGTTCATGGAGATTTAAAGACCGAGAATATATTGATTAATAGTTGGAATTGGATTGTCATAACTGATTTTGCTGCTTTGATTAAACCTGTGTACTTACCTGAGGATAATCCAAGTGAATTCTCTTTTTATTTCGATACAGCAAAGAGAAGATCATGTTATGTGGCTCCAGAAAGGTTTAATAATAAACTACATTCTCAATTGGATTCTAATCCATCATCTTTACAGGAGAAATTCCATGTTACTCAGGAAATGGATATATTTAGTGCAGGTTGTTGTATCGCAGAACTATTTTTAGAAGGTGTACCATTATTTAATTTATCACAACTGTTCAAATATAAGAATAATGGGTTTGATGTGAAGACATTCTTAATGGAAAATTTGACTGGGTTAGAACCTCATTTCGATAATTATACAGATGGTGACTCCATGGATAATTCCACTCCATCATTAAATGGTGATAGGCAACAGTTGTGCAATCTTATTATGGACATGATCGATATTGACCCTAAGAAAAGACTATCCTGTAAAGATTTGTTAGACAAGTATAGAAACAACTTTTTCCCTGAACATTTTTACACTTTTACTCATGATTATTTTAGAACATTAACTGTCTTATCTACTAATATTCCAAGAAATGGTAAAATCGATACTCAATATGCTCTGGAAGATAGTCTTAACGTACTAGATAATTGTATTAATAAAATTTATCTAGATTTCGAAAAGATCTGTCAAGCATTGGATTATCCACTATCTGCTTGTGATGAGAATAAGTTTCTCATATCGGCAGAAACCAATTCATCAAGTTATTATCATCACTACATTAAATGGTATAACGATCTTTGTATTGAATTAAAACCATGTAAACATTATAATAATATTCCCACTGTAAAAGAAGAATCAGCATTATTATTTCTTTCCTATTTACTCCATTCTTTGCGATGCTGTCGATTGGAGACCACCCAGATTAAATGTTTAGAACTGATTACTTCACTGTCACAATTTGTCTCTGATGAAAATAAAATTGATAGAGTCATACCATATCTAGTCATATGTTTAATGAATCATACTTTCCCTAACGTTCAAGCTTTAGCTTTACAAAACATTTGCCAAATACTTTCCACAGTAGAAGAATTGTCTGCATTAAATGAACATATCTTTATAGACTACTTGTTTCCCAAGATTAAAAAGTTATTACAACAATGTAACAATAACAATAACCAATATGTCAAGATTATATTAGCCAATTGTCTTGGAGATTTGGTTACAATCGCTCAAAAATTCCAAGAATTGACCTCTGTTAAACATATTCAATCACAAAATCAATTATTACAAGGCTACACAAATTTAACTTTGTCAAACCAGTCGTCAAAAAAATTAATGCAATTTGTGGATGAGTTGACAATCCAATTGTTAACAGATACAACCGTATCTGTCAAGATATCATTATTGAAAAATATCTTACCCCTATGCAATTTCTTCGGTAAAGAAAGAACTAATGATATTATCTTAAGTCATTTGATCACGTACCTAAATGATAGAAATTATTTACTTCGAATGACTTTAATTGAAACAATTCCATCAGTAGCAATATTATTGGGACCAATCACTTTAGAACAATATATCCTCCCACTTCTTATTCAATCTCTGGTAGATTCAGAAGAACACATTATTATTGCCGTATTATGTGGTTTAAAGGATCTTTGTAGGATTGGTTTGACTTCAAAATCTTTATTTTATGATTTGACTGCTACTGTGTGTCCATTGGTTTTACATCCGAACTACTCCATTAGAAATGTTACGATACAGTTAATTCATGAAATTTCACAACAATTAACTAAAGCTGAAATTTATTGTAAATTATACCCAATTATAAGATCATTCTTTGGATTCGATGTTGAGTTCTCTCTAGATTTATTAATTGAAAGTTGTAAGCAACCTGTATCTCGAACAGTATTTAATTTATTATGTGGTTGGTCTTTACGTGCTTCTAACTCTTTATTCTGGAAAAAAATTGATAATAATGAAGTAGATATTTTTGGTAATAAAATAGTTACTTTTATTGATCGTGATTTTGTACCATCTAATTATAGAGAATTGAGAACCAACAATGGTAAACAAACTGAAAGCGAAAATATGAGAAAAGCTATGAATAATAAGGAGGTTCCATTGACCACTGAGGATAAATTGTGGATTGATAAGTTTATTGCTATTGGAATGCAAGAAAGAGATTTATGGAAATTAGAGGTACTAAGAAGTTATGCCATAAGGTATACGAAGACATGGAATCAATATTCTAACAAATCAACTAAGATTAATGGTGCACAGGGTTATCAGCCAACGAATGAATTTGAATCATCAAATATTGTACCCAGAAATATCTTTTTCGATATAAAATTTACAACCCCAGAATCCAAGTCTTCATCAAATCAGAATGATGAGATACCAAAGGCATTGACTTTACAAAAGACCGGGAATAATGATATTAAAATTAATAATAAACAACTCAAGCCTAATTTGTTAAATTTAAATGGATCACTGTTATTTCAGTCACATCCTTTAGCAACAACGACATCTGATCTGCGAAATGTATATGTCCAATTTGATATTAAGAGAAAACCAGGTGACAATAGATCATCATCGGATGAAAATTTAACACGATACAATTCCAAAGATAGATACTTTGTAGAGGATAGTTACGAAGGGAATATAAATACCATAAAGAAATTTATTCAAAGTTGTAATATTATACCAACACTTAAAGAGTATAAAGAATTTGGATTACAGTCCAATCTAGAACAAGAACACACTGATTACAAGAACCAAGAAGACTCATTTATTGCAAGTTTAGCTGAGAATCATCATGATCAAATTACAGCGATAGTGTGTTCTTCTGATAAGTTTCCATGTCTATTGACGGGTTCATTACATGGAATTGTTCATTTATGGGATGTTTCATCTATAATAAGTGGAACTAAGATAAGTTCAACTTTGAAATACGATTGTGGTGCCTCTGTAACCCATATGGAATTATTACCAGGGTTTGATACGGTTGTGGTAAGTTTGAAAAATGGGAAGATTCTATGCTTAAGAATAGTTTCCACAATGGTGGATAGTATGAAGCAATTTACTAGATTGACTAGAATCAGACAATTAAATATTGCCACAGTTGAAGAAACAGGTTCTCTAGAGCAAACTGAAAGTTTTATCAGTAAATTAACTGTTTGCTTAACTAATGAAATTTCAGTGATCATTGCTCTTACAAATAAGTCAAGAATCTTAATAATTGATATTCGAGAAATGCGTATCTTGGATTGTATCAAGAATCCAAATAGCCATGGTGCAATTTCCAGTTTTGAAGTAAATCCAGATGATATGACCCTAATACTCGGGACAATGAGAGGTATTATAGATATATGGGATCTTAGATTCAATATCTTAGTCAATAGTTTCACATTCGGTGACCATTCTCCAATTACACAAATTGGTCTAATGAAACACTTGGGATCTAATCACATTTGTATAATTGGCGGCTCTTCAAAGGTGTTATTTACAATTTGGGATTATGCCAAGATGGTTTGTAAATTTGCGTCGATAATTGCCAATGAGGCTCCATCATTGGACACATTTGCAGCAGTTACTACAAACTTGGATAAGGTTGGTTATAAGGATGGTCAACTAGGTGGGCAGATTTCTGCAGTTAGTGTGAAAAGTTCCACTGTAATTATTGCAAGATACGATTCACAAGATATATTATTTTTTGATCTTTTAAACCCAGTTGATTCTAAAATCCTTTTCGAATCGTCTCTCCAAAACTACCAATTTGTTCCTGTGCAGGCTACCACCAATTTATCGTTGATTTTATTGAGACCGTCCAAGAAGAAAGGGCTGGCAAGATCGTTGCAAGTTCCTGGAGACACTGTGAACGGAATTGTTTTAGGTCATGTGGGCGATTCCAGTTGTTTGATTACAACAAACACCAGAAACGTTGTTAACATCTACAAATAAATATAATTATACGAACATTTGATAAATAGACGTTATATCTGTATTTCATATTCATTTTCTTCTTGTTATAAAACTTCTCTTTGTTGTTATTAGTATATGAAAAATCTTTAAAAAGTAGTTAATGCTTGTGATGGAGTTTAAGAAGTGAGGAAGTACCATTAAGATATATCTTCTTGTCACAATATAATGCTGCTATGCTAGAAATAATAGAATTATCTGATTCCAATGATGATATTACCCAAGAACAAAAGCAAAGAGACGTTATTATGAGTCGAGATGTTAGACGTTCCGTTGAAGTTATTGATCTGTCAATTACGGATCATACTGAACCTACTAGCGTGATTATGTCAGATACTGTAGAGATCGATGAACCTTTACCATCGTCACCTAACACTCAGCATGTAAATAAGAGTATTACTTTAGAATGTGAGACTAATTATTCGATGGAAATATCTGCACCACTAATTCATGATGATACTAGTATTCACAACAACACCACGGTCAGTATTGATCTTAGTGCTGTTACCGATGATGTTTCACAACGAAGTAGCGAATTTAAAGGGGCGAATAGAGGTTTTTTGGATGATATTATTGATGATGATGATTCACTTTCTGAGGATATGGGATACAATAACAGTGTATCCAAAACATATAATATGAATGCAGTAACCTCTCCTAAACCGATATCCGAGGAACCTGATACCATGGACCATGAATTAATTGCAACACCACAAGAAATGGCCTTGAAAATCCCAGAGATTATTGAATCACCACCATTACAACCCCCAAGACCTAGCTCAATTGTTGATGATACTAATGATACTAAGTCAAAAGATATTGTTATTACCTCTCCACCTAGTATTCCTGTCTCAAAACCATCTATAAGTCCTGCTAAAACTAGGAATGATAAACCCAACAGAAATATTCGTGTAAGAAAGATTATCAGTAAAGGGAAGCCTTTAACTGAAGATGTTGCATTGGATATCCCAATGTTTTTAGATGATTCAGATAGTGATAATGGGATAGATGTTAGCAGTCCCTTGAAGAAGAAAAGAAAAAGAAGAATGTCTACTCAAGGTTCAAAATCTATTCCTTTAAACAATATTGTCTTACCTCTGGCTAGATCCAAGACTATTGCAGTTACTAACAATTTTGAGGGAGAAAATAACTCAGATCAATATAGTACTGTGAATGCAGAATATGCAAGATTATCTAAATATATCATAAATGGTCAAGTATTTAGTGATGAAGAATCCAAAAGACTGATACAAACAAATCTTCAAGCGAATAAAGAAATATTTAAAAGGGTTAATCAAATTTGTAAAGATAATCAAAAGGTAAGGGAACAAATTATAATGGAGATCCCACACTCTTTATATAAAACATTTGAAAAAGTTCAACCTGATTTTAAAAATTTATTAGAACCTGCCGTAATTCAAACTGGTTACACTGATGATTTACCCTTGATCAGATTTTTAAGAAGAGTGGATAGTATTTATGATTTTAATCATGATTATTATTATCCCTGTGAGAGGAAAATTATGGAAGAAAGTGAGGTACTGTTATATTACGATGCTAAAGTGTTTTTCCAAGAATATTCCCAAAATAAGAGAGCATTATATAAATCAATAAGGAAGTTAAGCAAAAGGGACAATTATGTTATCTTGGTGTTATATGATCTAAACAAATTGAAAAGTACAATCAAACTTATTGAAGATCAAAAATATAAAGCTAGAGTTAATGAAAGACTAGGTGGATCAACTGATGGTCAGAGTTCACAGAATAGATCCAAACCAAGATCTGAAAATGTTCAAGTGATTAGTGAGTTAGGCATGAAAGTGTTTGATATTGAACAAAGAATACGATTTATTGATAGAGAATGGAAGATTAAAGTTCATACATTTAATTCACATCTTGAATTTTTACATTCTTTACCTAATTTAGTGACATTGATAGCTAAGAAGAGAATGGATCCCTCTTTAAGGTTTATGAAATATGCACATATTAATGTTAGATCAGGGGCAGATAAGGCTGATATTATGAAGAAGACATTACACGAAATTGGTCGGGTACCAGATTTAAAGACAAGAGGCATCAGTAAACAATATTCTACTTTACAACATTTGTTTCAAGACTTTACGATTGGTAAATTACAATCTGGTTCAAATGGAGGATATTTGTTGACAGAGACCATGGAAAAGAGATTACATAAGTTATTTACATGTACGGATCCCAATGAAGTGATAGAATAATGGATGTCAAATCTGGATTTTAAATATTCATAAAAGAGTTTCTTTATATTTATGGATTGGAATTTATATAAGGAAGTTAAAAAGATATATGTTATGTGTGTTATCATTATTTGGCTCTATGACGTTTAATAAATTGGATTTTACAGAATGTGCTAAATAAACAACAGAGAAAGAGTTAATATAAGTTGAACTTGTGAATGCAGTTAATATTATTTTTTGTTGTGTTTTAAAGTTGATTTAATTTAATACATACTTTACGGTTAGATAATCATCTTCATTTAATCTGTCCTTTAATGGTTGAATCTTCTCAAAACCAGCCTTTAATGATGCTAATTCATTGTCGTTAAATTTAATCCCAGCAGATAATAATAATGATAAGAATGATAGGACTCTGTCAAGAAGATTTAAATCAGTTTCATGTTGTAAACAGTCAATAACAGCTTCAATGACACCATCTTGTCTTAATAATGTTATAATGACTTCATTGATTTCGGTGATCCCAAGGAAAGCAGTCAACACTGCAATGGTTCTCATCTTTATCTTAGTAGTGGATTTAGCGTTATCGTTCAAAATATCTGGAATAATATCAAGACCCTTGTTGTCAGCAAATTCTTTAGCTACGGGACCATTATTTCTAATTAAATTAGATAAAGCATATAAAGCTTTTATTCTAACACCATCTGGCTGGGTATTATCTTTCACTAAATCAATAATCTTTCGTATCCCACCATCATATTTAAGGAAATTATCCTGAGATGGTTTATTATTTTGTACCGCGGTACCAATAATAGACAAAGCACCACATCTCAATTCACTTGATCCATCTTCTAATACTTTTAGTAAGGGTTCCCATAATTTTAAATTTTCAATATTATTAGCATTATCTAAATTCTCAATCAACATTTCGAAATTGTCCAAAGCAACCAATTTAGTCTCTACATTGACATCAGTAGCTTGAATTACTTGCATAGCTTCTTTCATCAAAGTTGGATCATCAGCCATCCCGCCACCAAACAATTGTTCTAATAATTTAGGATCAAGTTGTCCAGCTCTGGCAATAGCTTCTTTATCACCTTGTGAATTAGCAATCGACCACTGCAATAGTTTTTCCATACTTATTTTTCTTCGTTATTGGTTAGTTTCACACTGACTTTACTGGGCCAAACCGCATCATAAACTCATCTCAAACACTGTCTTTAAATATTAATCGATGTCTTCTTCATGGAAATTTTTCAAAATTTTTCAATTTTTCAAAATTTCTGGAAAATTCTCGACTAAAAAAAAAAGAAAAAGCAAAAAGTGACAGTAATTGGAATCAATTGAAATTCAGCAATTTAAAGGTGGATATTAACCAATTCTGTGGCTGTTTGATCTGATGAATTCATCCAATTTGTAAACAAAATCAAGACCAACGGATTTCAACTCGTCAATTTGCTTTCTGGAGGATTTTATTGAGGATGGAGAGATCATTTCGTTGTTTAATAATTGTTCGTTAATTAATTCGAAATGTTTGTCCACTTCACCATTACACCAATTGACTAAAATAGAGGATAATTCTTTACTTGTTTTGTCTCTGTTAGAACGATGTACGTTATCACCTTTAAACAGTTCTTTATAATTCAAAACAGTCTGTTTCATAATTTGGAATCTAATGATTGATAATTGGGTCAAATAATTAGTTGGATTATCAAAGGATCCAATCTGTAAGATCAAATCTTGAATCTTATTTGTACGGTTTTGTAAAAATAATTCTAACCCTTCTTCAGCTTTTCCTAATTCTATCATAGTGTTGATGTTGTTTAATAATTGTGAAATTTCGTTGTTGGTAGCCAAATTACCCACCAATTTATGATAAATTGAATCACATCTAATACCAATCTTAATCATCAATAATTCATAAAAATTAGCTTCTGTCTCAGTTAAATGTGGATACATGTGAAATAATTGTCCCTTAATCTCCATCAAAGATGTCACAGCATTAGAATATCTGGCTCTTGCAATGACAATATCAATTTCTTCAATATGACTATCCAATGCTAATAATTGATTTGTATATGAACCGGCACCAGAGCTTCTCATATTTGCTCTCATTGATATGGTTAAAGATTGTAAAAGATGTTGATCAGTGATTAAATCGTTATAATTGATGAGCTTGTGATTAACCTTGTAAGCACGATTAAATTCACCATTTTGAGAACTATTATTACTTGATTGAATTGGGGTACCCATACCATTACTATTAAGACTATGTCTAACGTTTCTTACGGGACTCTTACTCATAGAAGTATCTTTAGCAGGAGTCTGTTGACTGGATTGTAAATATCTAAATGATTCTCTCAATTTTTCCTCATTTTGCATTTCACTTTGGAAAATGTTACATAAATCATCCTTTGATCTTCTAATTGCCTCAATAATTTTAGTCACTTCTCTAGAATTTCTACTCTCATACATAGATGTAACACTGTTATTCATTGATTTGAAAATTAATCGATTATTATCTCTGTAATCCTGTTCCACAGTACATTCTTTCAAATCAAAAGTTTGTTGTAACATATAATCATTATTCTTATTCTTCCCCGTAATTAAGATAATATCATTAAAGATATAAATTCTTACCGTTTGAAGATATCTTAACGTAGCAGCATTCAACTCATACCAATCTTCACTCTTAATCACTAGGTGTCTACCTTTAACCTCCAAAAATTTTGTAGCGCCTTCAATTTCCTTTTCCAAATCAATTAGTTCTTTATTCCACATCTTACTCATAATATAAACATTACTCATATCTCTCTTACTATTTGCCTCGGTAGTATTGTTTGGGTTCCCACTACTCACTGGTGGTAATAAGATAGATGGTGTCAAATTGGAAGAACTATTCCTTGATTGTGATGAATCATTAATGGATTCTTCCAAGGCAATTCTTCTATCTGCCATATCAGTGAAACTATTCATCACTGTGTTTAGGTTCTGCATATTTTCTCTTAATGTATGTAATCCACTTGTTGCTACATTTAAATCACGATTAACTTGTAAGATTTCTTTATACGATCTATTAATGTTTTCTTTCACTTCAACTTGAATATTTTGTGATAGTTCATTTAATACAGTAGTAAATTGGTCAATATCTACTGCAGAGGCATTACTTAAATGATTACGGACAAAATCTTTAGCATTAAAATTATCATCAGATAATAATAACCTTAAATTCTTAGTTTGAATAATTTCTCTAAAATGATCTTCATCCATGAAATCTCCACCGTTCTCTTTATTGGGAAAACCACCATGTTGCTGATTCAAATCAGCAACCTCTAGGGACAATTGACTTAAATTATTGGCAGGTAAAGATGGAATTCCACCAGGTAAAGGAGCAGAATAATCCAATACTGGTGGAGCTTGTTTAGAACTATACATAGACAATCTTCTATGCATTGAAGAGGCGGCTTTATTCTTCTCGTGAGCATTAACTTTAGGTAATTCACTGTATGGTTTCGACATATCTAATCCACTATAAGGATTAGTATCTTTCTTCCCAGTAGACTGCTTTTCACGCTTTGACTCTCCACTAAAACTTGTCTGAGTTGGTGTAGGTAACACCAATGGTGTATGTGATGAGGGAGTCGATTGTCTGGAGAGTTTCAATGGGGAAGATCCACCACTCTTAACATGACTTTTCCAATTATTTCTAGCCTTCTTCAAGGAAAAATCCACCATTTTCACTTAATAAGTAATATCAAACTAGTACTTTCGCAGCTGTAGAATTCAAATATTCCAACTAAAACACCCGTTTACACAGCAATGGGTTGTGTTTTCTGGCAGTGTTTTGTTGTCCTTTTTGTCTTGAATACCTTTTAAAGTGAAGAAATTTAATTCCCGAAAGTGAAATATTATTTATAAAAATATCACAACAAAATAGTGGGAAACATAGTGAAAAGACAGACCACTAAATAAGGAATCTGGTGGTTTGGGAGTATTGAAAGTAGTATTTTATATCAAATATTTGGAATCTCCCGGTCCGGTTTTTGGTTAGAAAGGTTTAAATAACAAGAATGAGTGTAACGAGTGAAGAATTGAATTATCTTATTTGGAGGTATTTACAAGAAACTGGGAATGAATTGAGTGCATTGGCTTTACAGGAGGAGACTCGTGTTGAAGAGTTTGATGAATTGTACAAGACACATATTCCCATGGGCACTCTGGTGAATTTGGTTCAAAAGGGTATTTTGTACAGTGAAAGTGAACTTTTAGTAGATCAATTGGATCAAAAGGAGTTATTTAGTGAAGATGGAAGTGTGATAGATAAGAAATTAGAGCAATATGTGCACCGAAAAAAGGATGGGACGGTATTTAATTTGGTTAATGCTTTGAGACTTGATAGTAAATCTATTCCTGAGATTAAAAACAGTGGAAGATTTGCATTGGCTAATGATGATATTGAGAGGGGGACTCCCGAGAATCCAGAACAAATTGGTTTTCCTCAAAATGGGGTCAATGACGTTGGTACCACTTCTATCAATGCCAATGACACAACAAACAATTCCACATCTTTAATAAGTGATATTAGTTTCCAATTATTAACTCCACATTGGAAACAAACGTTTGCCATGGTAGAGAATATCAATTATTTAACTTGGAACCCCCAGCAATCTAATGTTCTTACATTTGGTATTAAGAAACAAGCTGTGGCCAAGATTATTAAGTTTACCTCATCTGTAGATGCAGATGAAAATAAACTTGCAATTGGTGAAGTTCATGAATTAAGACATCCCTTTGCATTAAGTTATACCACGGGGAACACTACAAATGAAATTACATGTTTAGAATGGTCAAATGATGGACAACATATCTTAACTGCTGTGGAAAATGGTGAAATTAGATTATGGACATGTGATGGTTTATTAAAGAATGTATTTAATTTCCATCGCGTTCCTATCATATCAATGAAATTGAATTATGATAACACATTATTTCTTTCCATGGATGTTGAGAATGTAGTAATTCTTTGGAATGCTTTAACTGGGACTGTAATACAACATTTTGAATTAATGAAGTCAAATAGTGGTAATTTAGATAATGGTATTGAATCTCATGATAATAAACTAAACGAATTAAAGACACGTATGGGAGATAATGAAACATCCACTACAAAAGCCAATACTAATGTCAATGGTGTGGAAATATCATGGGTAGATAAGGATAAATTTGTATTACCTGCAATTAAAGGTAAATTAAATGTTTATACAATTCATTCAAAGAAACCAGTTGGAAAATTAATTGGACATGAAAGATTAATTAGTGATATTAAATTTAATAATTCAAATAAATTATTAGCTACATGTTCAGATGATTTAACATTAAGAATATGGCATGGATCTAGTAGTAATGCAAGTTATTGTTTCTTGGGACATACACAAAATATTGTGTCAATGGAATGGATTAATGATGATATGTTAATTACATGTTCACTAGATGGATCAATAAGAATATGGTCATTATCTAAACAGAGCATGATTGGTATTAAATTATATGAAGGTGTACCAATTATTTGTGGTAGATTATCACATGATGGGAATAAATATGTGACTGGATTGTTAAATGGACATATTAATTTATTTGATATTAATAATTTCTTGACGCAATATGAACGTAAACAAGAGACAATAAAGGAACCATTATCGATACCATTATGTGGAGAATATTCTTCTACTCAGGAAGATACAAGAGACATAACAGAAGATGAAGATGATGATGATATGGTATTTGATATGTCGTGGAATGAAGATGATTCAGAAATTGCGATATCATATTCCAATAGACCAGGTGTAATATTATCAATATGAAGAGAAGTTGGGAAGAGTGAAATAACCAGTTGTAATAATGATATATTAAAGAAAAGTTTTTAAACTATATATAATTTTAATACACACATACAAATAATAAAAGATAAAAAGAATAAGTAAATTCAGAGGACATAATATAATACAATGGGGGGGATGAGGTGTGAATCGAGCTAATATCCACTAAAAATCATATCAAAATCGAAGAAATCAGGATAATTATGTTTTTCAATTAAATGTTTGACTCTTTCACTATGTGTATCAAATTGTACATTACAATTTGGTTCAAAACAACTTAATTTCTCGAATTCGTTTATAAATGGATTATGACATTCATTAATATGTAAATTTAAGATATGATTCGATACAAAATTTTGTTGACACTTGTTACATCTATTATTATGATAATGTTCCACATGATTAGTATAAAATTCCAAAGGTATAAAATTATTTTGACATGGTGGTTCATTACATGTTATACCTTTTCGTATATTCGTAGATTGTAAATCTGTATGACTATTATTTTTACTTTGCCATTGTTGTATCGTGTTATTATCAATATGACTATTATTTAACGAGTCAGATCTTTCTCTCTTCATTTGTGATATTACTTTTATTCTTCTTACGTTATCTCATGTCAAAATACCAAACCACGAGAGGATAAAAAGAAAAGAGGAAAGTCATCACAGGAAAAACACCGGAGATCATCTAAATAACAATCAATCATGCATAAACAAACCTTCTGGAACAACTCATCGATGTCATCATTTCCCATACAAAACTTGCAAAAAAAAAAATTTCCCCATAATAAATTTTTCACTCACTGATTACGATCAAATGAATGTATGGCTTATCACTGATCCTTAGAAATGGATGTCTCGTTACTTGTTTGTATTGTGCCACCCAGTTCTCTAGTCAATGGAGTGGTCAACGAACCATCTTTATCTCTAATTTCAGTCTTATAATCTACCGAGACGATGTCAAAAGTACCACTTGTTTGTGGTGTGGCGGTCATTTGATCCAGATTGTCCAACACGAACATCTTGGGACCGGTAGAGGAAGTAGAAGTAGAAGTAGATAGGATAGTGGGGTGTGTTGTCTTCTTACTCCATTTGGATATGCATGGGAATATCCGACCTAAGATCACTCTGTCGAGAAGGAAAGAAAGCCAAATTCTTTCCACTAGACGGTCCACACGAATGTAAACCCATATAATCCAGGGGGACCTTGAATAGAATCTGTTTAATAACCATAAAACTATATGTGACCCAATTTGGAACGGAATGGTGTGAATTACCCATTGAACGATCCGACATTGATTGAAATGAAATATAAGGGAGTGTATCAAAGAATAGTTGTGAAGGTGAGATAAAACGGGGGACATCCGGAACCAATCCGTCCATGTTAAATTGTGAGCAGACATAATTGGTTGTATATATACCTCTCTGTGTGTGTATATTTGGAGTACAGTGCTGTATACTTCTTGCAAGAGTCTTTACAAAGAATATTTTACTTTCCTTGCAATAAATTGATTCAAGTTGTTTGAAAACTGCCGTTGTTGCTGTGAAGTTTGAGGGAAAATGACAGCTTGGGGGGGGGTGGATATAGCAGTAAATGGGATGGGTAATCCTCTGCTAATGAACTGTGGATGTATCCAGAGGGTGATATGTACTGTATAATCTACAATGCTTATTTATATAATATATGCAATATATACAAATGTAAAATAGTTCTATTCTTTCTTGGCAGCCTGTAAAACCACACAGCCAAAGAGAAACACACTCTTGAAACATCCCAACACACTATTTCATAACCCTGCGATGCTATCAAATAACCTTTCTCTCATCACAATGTAACATTCCACACAGCATTCAAAATTTAAACAGTAAGTGAAAATGATTTGCAACTGCAAGATTGAAAAGTTTTCCATTGTAAACATCTCACACAGCAACTCCATACACAGACGCATAAAAATGGTTAAACCTATTGTTGCCCCCTCTATCTTAGCCTCAGATTTTGCTAACCTCGGTTGTGATTGTCATAGAGTCATCGATGCTGGTGCAGATTGGTTACATATCGATGTCATGGATGGACATTTTGTTCCAAATATTACCCTTGGTCAGCCCATTGTCACTTCTTTAAGAAAATCAGTGGGACGTGTCAATGATCCTAATGCCCAATACAAGGCATTTTTCGATTGTCATATGATGGTCGAGAACCCAGAACAATGGGTAGCAGATTTCGTTAAAGCTGGTGCTGATCAATTTACATTTCATTATGAATCCACCAAGAATCCATTAGAATTAATTAAATTAATTAAATCATTCGGTATTAAAGCCGCGTGTGCCATTAAACCTGGTACTCCCGTCGATGTCTTGTTTGAATTAGCGCCATTTTTAGATATGGCTTTAGTAATGACTGTTGAACCTGGATTTGGTGGTCAAAAATTTATGCCTGATATGATGAGTAAAGTCGAGACATTAAGACGTATGTATCCACAATTAAATATTCAAGTGGATGGTGGATTAGGTAAAGAAACTATCCCACAAGCTGCTGAAGCTGGTGCTAATGTTATTGTTGCAGGGACTAGTGTCTTTACTGCAGAAGATCCATCCGAAGTCATCTCATTCTTAAAGAGTGAAGTTAAGACTCAATTGGATAAGAAAGGTTTATTAACTGAATAAAGTTATATTTGAATTTTATACTAATATACAATGATCCTTACTTTACATACACTATGTATATATGTACTTTGTATAAAGAACAGATAAAAGAAAGTTACTTCTATCACTTGTTGTTCATGGGAACCAAGCACCACCAAGAGTTGTACCTTGACCTGTAGTGGTTAAATTAACATTTGATGTAGATTGGGTATCTTCTATCACATTCCACATGGCATCTTTAATTAATGACAATTTACTCTTTGGAGAAGCTTTATCCTTCTTAACTACAGCCATATCAACATCCATTTCACCTTCTAATTTGGCTTGTAGATCAGTTAATAATTTACCATCTTGTTGTTTTCTCTGTTGTGCATATTTTAAATTTCTTTCAATCTTCTTAGCACGTTTCTTAGACAAAGTGTTTCTAGTGATGGCACCACCACCAACTTTCTTATCACTGAAATAAAGATCTAATGGAACAGATTTGATTTCACCGGATTTAGATTGGTCACTAGATCTAGCAGGTTGAAAATCACCTCTTTGATCTCTTTGAGAACGTTTTAACCCAGATTTTTGAGCTTTATTCTTTAAATTTGTAGTCAATTTAGGTCTATTGATACTGTTCTTAGAAGGCATCTTTGTGGTTGCTTGTGAGTTGGGTCTATCTTAACTGGATCTTGTGATATAAAACCACTGTTTAATGTTGTTAGTTTTAAAGTCATCGCTGGAAAATTTTCGAGATTTTGACAAAAAGTGAAAAAATATTGAAATCAGACGTAAAAGACAACTTTGCTGGGGAAGTCCAGTTTTAAGACAAGGTAAACCAGCGATATAATATTTGCAATGAGTTCGGAAAAGAAATTGTCCACTGAAGCAGATGATGTGTTTGAGTTTTTGGACTCTTTGCCCCAAAATAAAGACGGGTCGGCTACTCCAGTGAAGAAGACATCAACTGATGTCAAACAGGGGTCTGTTGATGCTAGTAAGCCTGATGGGAAGAAGAAAGACGACGATATTTTTGAATTCTTGGAAGAGTTGGAGAAGAGTTCTAAAAAGGATGACGGGAAGAAGAACAAGAAGAAGGAAGAGATTGTAGAGAAGCCAGAAGTAGTAGCCAAACAAAAGGAAGAGACTGAACCTGTGCATGAAGAGAAGGAAAAGCAAGAAGAACTAAAAGAAGAAGAGCAAGCAGAGCACAGGGAGGAAACCCCATTAAATGACCCTATCACATCAATCTCAAATTGGTGGTCCTCTTCTGGATCTAACAAAGTGTCAAGTTTTTGGAACAAAACACAAGAACAAGCTTCACAACTAAAGGATAAATTATCCGAGACTGATGCTGCCGCACAAGCTACTGCCATGTTACCAGTGAATTTATATAGTTTAAAGGATAATTTAAACAAAGATAATTTAATGAATTTAACTGATCAATTGACCAAGAATTTAACGAAGATTGTGGTTGGTGATACCGAAGAAGTGTTACGTATTCATTTAGTTCACGATTTGGTTAATGTACCATATTTACAATATTATGTCGAAGAGAAATTTGATCAAGTGATGAGTTCTCAGGTGGAAGGTGGGATTAGAATCTTTGTTGATGAATGGGGGAAACCCACAAAAGAAGATCCATCTTTATCAAATGACATTGATGCTTCACAAAGAGTTAAATTGAATGAATTTCAAGGGAAGGTTAACGATGGTGATAAATTAGCCTTTGCCAATTTAGATAATTCAATCAAATTATTTAATAAAGCACATGAAAAGATTCTTGAACAACAAAATATTGAATCCAATAACAATATTAGTGATATTTTCATCTCTATATTACCCATTTCTATTCCCAATTCATCCCCTGATGATGAGTTAAAGACCACAGATGCTTCCAGTCCAGGTAATTTCCATTTCACTCTAGTGTTAAAAGACGTCACAAACGATGTGAATAGTATAACAAGGTCACAGGGTTTCCCATTGAAATGGTTACATTGGTTAGAAGGTTCCAAATTAGATGATTTAAAGAAGAACAACAAGAAGAAGGAAGAACCAGAAGAAAGTGAAAGTGAAAGTGAAGAAGAAGAAGAAGAAGAAGAAGATGTAGTAGTGGATCCAAGTGAATGGGTCCAGCAATGGATCGAAGACGGCATCGCACTGGTTGTTGGTGTCGCTGCCCAGAACTATGTGATTGAAAGAATGGGCTTTTGAAAGTGGTCTTCTTATGTATAACTTGTAGTCAACAGTATGTATATCATCGAGAACGGTGCCCGCTTTAATAACAACAAAAGCTTTGAAATTTGAATTCCAATGAACACTTGATATTGAACAGAAGGTGTTTTGTATAAATAGACTGCCATCACACCATCACAACAACGAATATGTCCACTCGTATGGAACCACCACAGACACAACCTGTTGTGCAAGAAGAGACCTCGGCTCAATCTCAGCCAACAACTCAACAAAGTAAGAAGGAAAGACAACAATCTAAGAAGATTACAGAAGGTGAGGCAGATTTATATCTAGATCAATATAATTTTACTACTACTGCAGCCATTGTGAGTTCTGTAGATAGAAAGATTTTTGTACTGTTAAGAGATGGTAGATTATTATTTGGTGTTCTTAGAACATTTGATCAATATGCAAATTTAATCTTACAACATTGTACGGAGAGAATATATTTAACAGAAAAGAACCAATATTGTGAAGAAGATCGTGGGATATTTATGATTAGAGGTGAAAATGTTGTCATGTTGGGAGAAGTTGATATTGACAAAGAAGATCAACCTTTAGAATCTATGGAACGTATACCATTCAAAGAGGGAGAAAGAATTAAGAAGATTAATGATCATAACAGATTCAGATCAGAAACACACAAGACTAAAGAATATGCTCGTTATGGACTAACTCACGATTTCTATAAGTCAGATATGTACTAAATTATTTTTCATAATCAATATAACAATATTATATAAAAGCAATAAAATAATAAAAAAGGTAAAGAAAAGCTATCCATAATTGAATTATCTGTTAACATGTGCTACCAAGGTTCTTTATAGTTGGCATTGGGTTGCTCCTTACCTGTCATAACTTCACTGTGGAATGTCTCTTTTCTCACTATATCAAATTTATTTTTTTCTTAAAGACGAAATTTTTCAGTTGAAATTTGAAGATTTCTTTCAAAGAGCTCATCTCATCTCATCTCGAGGCAATTTGTATACAAAGCCAGGTAATCACTGTCCACATTAAACCAGTTCGAATATGTCTGACTTTTCAGAGTACAAAGATGTTATTCAAGAGGGTGATTTGACCCTGATTTGGATCTCTAGAGATTTAATTAAACCTGTCATAATGGATTCTAAAGCTGTCTTTAATACAAGATATGGTTCTTTCCCGCATAGGGATATGATTGGTAAACCATACGGGTCTCAGATTGGTATTCATACCAGAGGTTCAGGGAAATTTGCTTTCATTCATGTATTACAACCAACTCCCGAGTTATGGACCATATCATTACCACATAGAACACAAATTGTTTATACTCCCGATTCATCATATATTATGCAAAGATTGAATTGTAGTCCGAAATCAAGAGTCATTGAAGCTGGTACTGGGTCTGGTTCATTTTCTCATGCTTTTGCAAGAACTGTGAGACAATTATACACTTTTGAGTTTCATGAAGTTAGATATCAACAAGCTAAAGATGAATTTAAACAACATGGGTTATTAGATGAAAATGTTGTGATAACGCATAGAGATGTTTGTAAGGATGGGTTCCGTATCACTTCTCAAGATACAACATCTTTTGATTTTACTTCAAATGGTGATGATAAGAGCGAAATTAAATTGGATGCAGATGCTATTTTCTTAGATTTACCTGCTCCATGGGAAGCTATCCCACATTTAGATAAAGTTATTGCCACTGATGAAAAAGTAGAATTGTGTTGTTTTTCTCCATGTATCGAACAAGTGGATAAAACCATTGAAATTATGAGTGCTAATGGTTGGACTAATATTCAAATGGTCGAGATTCAAGGGAAAAGATATGAAAGTAGAAGACAAATGGTAAGGACTCTTGATGACGCATTGGGTAGATTAAGAGATATTAAGAAACGTAAACTTGAAGGTGTTAAGAGGCGTTATCAAGTTATGAATGAAATGACACCGGAAGAACGTGAAGCTGAAGAGAAAAATCATAGACCTTTGACAGAAAAGGCTAAATTTAATCCATTTGGTAAAGGTTCTAGAGTGAAAGAAGGTGATGAGAATTATAAGTGGAAGCAAGTGACAAAAGTGGAGACTGAGATCAAATCACATACTTCATATTTAACATTTGCATCCAAGATTGTTAACAAGACTAGAAATGAGGCTCTTGTTGAGGAGACTTTACAAAAGCTAAATCAAACCACTGTTCAAGAAAAGAATAAATGAAATGTCTGCATGCATTTCTTCCTCTTGTTTAATTATTTATATTTGTACCATCATTCATATACTATTGTCATTAGTAAATAATATTTATAATAATATCATAAATCTATAGAATCACTCACATATATACATCATTTCTACGTTGGTTCCAAAGAGGCATCTTCTCCCTGATATCCCTTAACTTTTGATGGTCTATATTGGCAAAGATAAGTTGTGGATTTTTGTTATTGGGATCAGCTTTACTCACTATTTCACCCCATGGATCTATTACCATTGAATGACCCCACGACTGTCTCTTCGACACATTGGGTTTCCCAATATTCTTAGACCATTCTAAGTCAGTAGTGTCATGTACACCATCTTGTCCCGGCATCACAACATAACATTGTGTATCAATGGCTCTAGCACGAGCCAATAATTCCCAATGAGCTTCTCCAGTCTTCATAGTAAACGCACTTGGAAAACAGATCAATTCACTCCCCATAGATCTTAACGTGAGGGACAATTCAGGAAATCTAATATCATAACAGATGGCATTCCCCAACTTACCCACTGGTGTATCTATAATATTTGGTAATTCCCTACCTGGTTGAACCGAGGCAGATTCCTTTAATATGGGACCATTGGGCACGTCTACATCAAAAAGATGTAATTTCTGATATTCATTTATTATTTCTCCCCTATGGTTTATATAAAGTAGTACATTCTTTACTCTGTCATCCTTCACAAGTGGTGTTGATGTACTACCCCGAGACGTAGGTAAATGAACACCGATGGAAACATCTACAGGTTTCCCCTTTTCAACCACTAAATTTTTAATCTCACTCTGTAAACTAATAACAAAATTGGGACTCTTTTGAACCAAATATTTGGAATGTAATGCATCTTGTGCAATGTAGTCTGTAGCTTCAGGGAAGAAGATCACTCTAGCATCATTATCAATGGCATCATTAATCAATTTCACTACAGTTTTCAAATTCTGTGTTAAATTGGCAGAAGAACATAATTGTCCAATGGCAATTTTATTCATCTTATCAGTTATTACCTCACTTCGCAAAAGTATTCTTTCAATGTTTAAAGCTCATCGCTTTTGAAATTCAAGATCTGAAATTGCAAAAGTAATTAATTTGACGTGATTGAAACGCGTCAAGAGTGAAACTTTTACAGCAAACTGAGAAAACCAGAAAGAAACTCTTCATATTATGTCCAACTTATAACTGAAAAGAATCATAGCGTGGTTGAAATAAGTACAGAAAGGTTGGATTACTAAATAGGCAGCTTCACAAAAAAACATATGATGACTAGGATCAGTTTACATGAAGGAGCTACAGAAGATGAAACAGATGGAATGTTAACTCCTTTACACCCGCATACAATACTGTTGAAAGATGAAGAAACAGTGGCTACAATGTACCCGATACCGTGTGATCCAAAATTGTTTCCGAAGGGACTATTATCATTTATCTTAGATGAATTTAATATGGAAATTGCTAAAGGTGTAAGTTTCCCATATTATGAAACTTTAAATGAGAAAGAATTCAAAGATATTTGGTTTCATAAAGATGGACATTTATGTATTATGGTTCTTGGTGAATTACCTGAATTAGATTATAGTACACCTAATGATCAAACAGATTTAGAAAATAATTATGGGACCAATATAGAGACACAAAGACATACTAGTCAATATCTGGCGCGTAAGAATAATAAGAATTTAAATTTAAATATTCAATGGGAGAAACAATGCCTTGGTGTATTTTCATTAGAACCTGCATTTCCGGGACGTTCTGCACATATTTCTACAGGGAATTTTTTAGTTAATGCTGGGATTAGAGGTAAAGGAATAGGTAAGACTTTAGTGGATACATTTTTAGAATGGGCTACACATTTAGGTTTCACATCTGCATATTTCCCCTTAGTTTATGGTACAAATGTTGGGATGAGATGTATCCTTGAAGAATTAAATTTTAGACGAGTTGGGATGTTACCATCATCAGGTATCTTGAAAGGTTTTGATATTCCGATTGATTCATTTATTTATCAAAAGGAATTGACCAGTGTGACAAAGAGTATTGAAATGTTTAATGGTAATGATAAAAATAGTGCTATTGCCAAATATGAAAGAATGTTATATTATATGGAACATAAGAAATATCCTAAAAATTGTGATAAGACTGAAAAGGCACGTATACGTATGCATAGTAAGAAGCACACTTTAAAGAATGGTAAAATTCTGTTTAAGGGTAAAGAAGTTGTTTATGATCCTGTCAAACAGAGACAAATTGCGCTGGAGGAACATCAATTGGAACATGCTGGGGTGAATAAAGTCACTGCAAAGATTTCCAAAAGATATCATTGGAATGGGATTAAAAGTACTGTGTTAGAGGCAACATCCCGATGTGAACGGTGTAAGGGTAGATTTTCAGATGATACAGGTGTTATAGTGACACCCATGGATAATGTTAAACAAGCACATATGTTACCAAATCATACTATAAAAGCACAAGATTTAGCTAGAGTTGGGAAACTCACAACAACACCAATGGATACACCATCTGACAATTTAGTTCATCTTGAGAAGATTAATGAAGGTAATAATAATAATATTGAACAGGCCCAATCAAATTATGATGGACCCACACCACAGGATAAGATAGATATGAAATATGGTATGCCCACAGTTGATACGGCCACACCACCTGATAAGATAAATAATCAAAGAAAGAGAACGTATGAATCTGCTGTTCAGCATGGTTTACAATTAACAAAAGAAGGTATGAAGTTTCCATTACAAAATAATAATAATAATAATAACAACTTTAATATCAATGCCACGATAGATATGAATATGAGACAATTAAATAAGATTGTAGAAGAAGAAGAAATGAAGAAAAGACCTAGATTAGTTCGTACACATGAGGAGAAAGAAACAGATGATGCAGTATATGAATTTAATCGTATGAATTCCACTTCAAAATTAAATGAACAAGATAAGACTGTCCAGAATAATAATAATACTGATAATAGTCATAATGCGATGTTGAATTTGGATCCTAATGTGATGGCAGCATTAAATTTGATACCTAAATCACAAGATCGTAATGATAATTCAGAGACGTATACTAATAGTACTAATATTCCTTTAATATTTGATTTTGGTGATGATTATTTAGAAGAAGAGGATGAAGATTATGAGGAACCTGACCCAACAAGTACCATTGACAGAGAAGGAATCGAGGAAGACGAGGAAGAGGAAGAGGAAGAAGAGGGAGATTTGGGGGATCAATTGGAAGAATTATCGATTGAACACGAGTTACAAAGTTTACAAAACATTGGTGAAGACGAATTAAACTTCCACACCAACATACGGCATTGATAAAATCACAATTTGTATATACCCTTTCTTCAGAATATATACTAAAAATAACCATTGACTGCTATTTTAAGACAGAAAAAAGAAAGATTACATAATAAAAAACAAGTTTATTACGTACGTCAAAGTGACAGCAAACAAGAAGAAACAAGGTATGATTGTCTTCTTCCATCAAATCAGGAACATCTTCAACAGATCGTATTCCAAGAGTTATCAAATCTTTCTTTCCCGAAGGGCCTTCTTCCAACTATTGGGATATCTGGGAAGTTGTGTGGTGATCTCTCTTGTGGCCCAATCTCGCCACATCGAATAAATACCGTGTGTACAATACATTATATAGTATATATAAATAAGTGAATGGAATGGGATTGACAGTGATTAACGGCTTAGATCATTTTCATACATGGGATACAGATCTCAAATTCCCTCATCCGGCTAGTAATAAACCCATTTTGGGACAAGGCTTAGTAATTGAACAATACATTGGGCCGACGAGAATTATAAACCTAATAAATATATCTATATATAGATAATATATTATACCTTTGTTATTGTTGTTACTTCAAGAGACTACTATACAAATATTATTTGACATATTTCTGCGGTTATTTTATTTGGGAATTATGGTGTATATTTTCACAATAAAACCCAGCTCTTTCTCCACAGGGACAATTTTAATTCCCCGTTGAACCAACCGTGTTATACTACGCTTTGCAATACCATATCACACCATCTCTTGTACATATATAACGGTGCTTATTATAACACAACATACCATAACATAGCTGCCATACAAAATTCATGGCTTTCTGAAACGTCGGAAAAGAAAAAAAATCCATCAAAAAAAAGCAACAGAATTTTGAAGAAAAAAAAAACATCAAAATTCCAAATTTGATTTCTTCAAAAATCAGCATTGCCCCCAAAAACAATCTTTAAAATTCTCAAAAGAAACCCATTAAATTCTACTATCAAGAATCAGTTAGTTGTTAAACTGATCAATCACTTAAAAAATATTTAGTGATACTATCCTTTTTTTTTTAGCATAAGATAAAGAAACAGTGGTTTATTTAGAAAGAAAAGTGCCCTTCCTTTATTTTTTTTACTATCCTTTTTGATTTGACTTGATTTTCTTTCCTTTTATTATCTGCTAATCATCTAATACATTCTTTTTTATCATTCTCCTTTTTTTCCTCTGTGTGTGTGTATAACTATGGCTGAAAGACTCTCTAAGTTATCATTAAATGATGATCAACAAGATATTCAATTACAATCGATATCTAACAACCTCACAGAAGATATAGCCACAACTCCATCCTCTTCTTCTAATACAAGTCCTATAATAAATAGTAACATTAAAAGAAATGGGTCAACATCTTCAAATTATGATAAGATTAATGCAAATTTACATGCTAGAGTGAAAGCATTTCAAGAACAAAGAGCATTAAAAAGATCAACTAGTTCTGGTGCAAATAGGAAAAAAAATCAAGAAAGATTAAGTACTATAAGTAATAATGAATTGTCTTCTGAAATGTTATCTAATATTAATGGTGGAGAGTTAGATTCAAATGAATTAGCCTCGATGTCTTCTTCTAATTCAAGTTCTTCTTCTGCATCCCCCTCGACAAAGAATATTAACAAGATTATTAATAAACCGTTACCCCCATTGCCGAATTTACCTCTATCAAATAATTATCCATCAAGATCCTCCTCAATATCTTCCATTTCCTCAAAGGAATCTTCTCCTTTAAAACAAGCTGATGAACCATCAACAAATGATATTATAACTGAACAGAATAAAAAGACCACTACCCCATCTCCTATACTGGCAAATATCCCTTCATATAATGATTTGAATCCAACTATCCCTAATGATAACAATACCCCAAATATAGATAACCAAAAGATAAGGCATGATCAAGATGGAGATAACGATACAGATGTAAGTAAAAGACATTCAAGGATAATATCATCTGGTGAATTTAACCTTGAATCATATCAAAAGACGATATCAAAGAAAACTACAACAACCACATTAGAAGCACAACTTCCAAGCGATAAAATCACTATACATCAAGAAAATATGCAAAAACAAATTGAACAAGTAAAAAAGACAATAAATAACATTAAACCAAATCAATCTACTATTCAACCACAATTTAATCCAAATAGAAAAGCTCCAAAGAGACCGGTTATTGCGAATATGAGAGCTGCAATGCAAAGTCCACAAGCAATGGGATCAATTCAACAACGTCCACAAAAGCAAAGTTTAAGTGCACGTAGAGGACTTAAGTTACAAGCAGGTGGAATGAGTTTAAAGATGTTAACTAAATCTCCAGCATCAACCACCACAACAACATCAGTTCATGTAGATTCTCATGAATTTGCTCCATCTCCAATTAATAAAAATCATCATATTTTAAATCATTCATTAGCTTCACATCCACCATCGTTAAATCATAATTCTGGTAAAAGATCAAATCCAGGGTCTTTAATTAATGGTGTACAAAGTTTATCTACCTCATCATCCAATACTGAACCACATGATACTGAGGGTACCATGCCTGATGGAAACAATGCCAATAATAATAGTAATAGTGGTGGTTCAGGATCTGGTGGTTTATTTTCAAATTTCTCGAAATATGTAGATATTAAATCTGGTTCATTAAATTTTGCAGGTAAATTATCTTTATCCTCCAAAGGTATAGATTTTAGTAATGGATCAAGTTCAAGAATTACATTAGATGAATTAGAGTTTTTGGAAGAATTGGGACATGGTAATTATGGTAATGTATCAAAAGTTCTACATAAACCAACTAATGTCATCATGGCAATGAAAGAGGTTAGATTAGAATTAGATGAAGCTAAATTTAGACAAATCTTAATGGAATTAGAAGTTTTACATAAATGTAGATCTCCATATATTGTGGATTTTTATGGTGCATTTTTCATTGAGGGAGCAGTTTATATGTGTATTGAATATATGGATGGTGGATCTTTAGATAAGATTTATAATCAAAATCCAGAAATTGGTGGTATTGATGAGCCACAATTAGCATACATTACGGATGCAGTAATTAGAGGTTTAAAAGAATTAAAAGAAGTTCATAATATTATTCATCGTGATGTTAAACCAACAAATATATTATGTTCCGCACAACAAGGAACCATTAAATTATGTGATTTTGGTGTTTCAGGGAATTTAGTAGCATCTATGGCAAAGACTAACATTGGTTGTCAATCGTATATGGCTCCAGAAAGAATAAAGTCATTAAATCCAGATATTGCTACATATACAGTTCAATCAGATATTTGGTCCTTGGGGTTAAGTATCTTAGAAATGGCATTAGGGAGATATCCATATCCACCAGAGACCTTCGATAATATATTCTCTCAATTGAGTGCAATTGTGGATGGTCCACCACCAAGATTACCTACAGATAGATTCAGCCCTGAGGCACAAGAATTTGTATCATTATGTTTACAAAAAAGACCAGAAAGAAGACCTACATATTCAAAACTATTAGAGCATCCATGGTTAGTTAAATATAGAAAGATTGATGTTGGAATGAGTGATTACATTAAAGATCGTCTAGCTAAACAGAAGAAACTATTGGCAGAAAGCGGTGAAGAAAGTTTACCTAAAGTGATACCTGCATTACATATGGGTGGATTACCTTAAGACTTTCAAATAAGCATAATATATATAAATATATATATAGCTCTATCTTTATAAATATGTTACGACAGCATATCAGCATTGACAACGCATTCCGTTAGCTTTCATAAACGTTTCTTATCAACTGGTGTTTGCACTGTGTTTGGTGTTTCTTTTTCAATTTCTCGGTCTCTGCGCATCGAGTGGATTTTTTCACTGTAAATAAAATGAAGATGAAAAAGTTTGCTTGAAATATTTGGAATATACACGTTTATTTATGCCCTTCCATATGCAATATCACCATATTATAAGATCTTAACAAGACCCAGCACTAATATAAAAGCATACACACCGTTATTTTGCTAACAAACCTTTTATTTTATTCCTTTTTTTCCTCCTTTATTCGTTAAAATCGAACAAATTATTTATTCGTGCTTATCCAAGCTAAGGCTTCCTTAACAGGTTGTTTAGGCTCCATATTTATCTACTACCCTGTATATAAGGATACAAAAAAATTATTGATATTTCAACCGACTAATTGGAAGAATATCCCCAAAGTAATACATTTTAAAGAAAATATTGTAACAAAGTTATTTCTAAACAAACAAAAGCATATGGCATTCGGTAGAACATTGACTTCAGTGTCAACTTTAACAAATTTTAATATTCCATATAAGAAAACTATAGGCCACAAATTTAGAGATTTCATAGCGACATGTGGTCATTATTTAAAACCGGTAAAGAAATATATTTTCCCGAATTTTATTGCGGTTCATTATTTCTATATTATTATTATGACTATCCTATGTTCTATTTTAATTTATCCATGTCATAATGCTCGGTATATCGATATCCTTTTCATTTCATGTGGTGCTGCAACACAAGGTGGGTTAAATACTATTGACATTAATCAATTAAAATTATATCAACAAATTATCTTATATATCATTTGTTGTCTTTGTACACCCATTGCTATTCATGGTTGTTTAGCATTTGTAAGACTATATTGGTTTGAGAGATATTTCGATGATATTAAGAACTCATCAAAGAGAAATTTTAAGATGAGAAGAACAAGAACTATCTTACAAAGAGAAATGACAAAACGAAGGACAATGACAAGTAGAACTTATTCACAACAAAGATCAATTCATAGTATCCCTGCATCAAGTTCACATCCTGGACATCCCATTTATAGATCAGACACAGCAGATACAAATTTTCAAGAAAAATTGTTTAGTGGTCTTAAAATTAATAGAGATGAACAATCAATTGCATCGAAACACTCTTCACAATCAAGTCTAAGAAATTCCGTGAGTGACTTGAGTGAAGATCAATCACACATTAATAGCATACATTCAAATTCAGATAGTAATCATGATAATAATAGCAATAGTAATAGTAACGTTACAACTACATCCAAAAATAGCTCTGGCAGCACAGTTAAGAGCTCCTTACTAGATAATGATAATAATAATATTCTTAAAACAAATAAACGAACTCTGTTACCACAACCAGGTGAAAGATTTGCCAAGAGACGAAAATCAGAAGATGTTAAACCAGAAGATATGTATAGATCCATCATGATGTTACGTGAAAAACAGCAGCAAGAAAAACAAAATCAAGATGAAGGTGTTACTGATGAAGATGAACCTGTTTTATTTATTAAGGGTAGAAATATTAATACATCTTCTATCAAAGTCCCTATGAGAAAGACTCAGTCAGATATTCTCGCTTCCAAGGAAGTTCTGGAACATCCTGACTTAGATGAATTGGATCCAAATCGAAGAATTAATAGCTATTCCTACGAGGCTAATTCAATATCTTCACATAGGATTGAAAGTCCAGTCGATTTCACCACGACGGATGATAATGCAAATAGTAATCTCGACACTGACAATGAATATAGTGATAATCAATTTGTTGCAAGTGACAGTGATATCAGTCCACAAAATATTCGCAATGAGACTTCAAATGATAACACCACTGTAAGATCGGTTAGTGAAACTGGTAGTTCAACTCATTCATCTCAAAATGAATCAAGACATCCTTCTCAGCATATTACTTTTGCAAATAGTATACCTGATTTTCACTCAAAGTATAATAACGAGAGCCGTATGAACGGGGTTAGAGAAGGTCAATCTATTCAGTTTAATATTACGGCTCCACCGAGAAAATCACAGAAGAGAAAAGAGAATAATATTCAATATAGAAGACCTGTGAGACCTGCATATGGTAAGAGGAAACAATCCTCAAGTCGATCTATTTTAAAACATCTAAAGAAGGGTAAGAGACTTCGTCAAAATATTCAAAGGAGATTATCCAACAGTAATGTGATTAAATCTAACGAAGAAGTGGTTCCAATTAATAATCGACAAAATCTGAAACCAATTGGTGAACATCAAGGTAATCACGAAGCTGAGGATTATTTTGCTGATAATGAAACTGAAGAAGATATCCCATTTGATGTTTCTCCTAGAAGGTTAAATGAATTATCTCAAACACCTGATTTTCAAAAGATGGTATATAAGAATTGGAAAGCTAATCATGGTCGTAATCGTAATAAAAATAAAAACGCAAAAAGAAGGAAAAGTTGGATTTTCGACAACGAATATGGTTCTTATGCTAATGCATACAATCGTAATGATGAACATGCTGCAACCAAGATTAAGAATTTACATGATCATAATGAGGAAACATATTCAAATGGTTCTTTCTCGGGTGGGTTAACTTCTACTAGTGAGAATAGTAGTGATTACCATTATGATATTACAAATCGTCATGATTATGATGAAGAAAATCAAGACGATCCCGGGTATTACGGATTAAATTTTGATTATACTGTTTCCAACACCATGCATATACCATTGAGTAGAACAATGAGTACTAATTATTTATCCTGGCAACCTACTATTGGTAGAAATTCTACATTTGTTGGTTTATCAAAGGATCAAAGAGATGAATTAGGGGGTGTAGAATATAGAGCTATTAAATTGTTATGTCGTATTTTGGTTATTTATTATGTTGGTTTCCATATTATGGCTTTTACTATGCTTCTACCTTGGATCTGTAAAATGAATGATTACATTCGTGTTGTAAGGAGTGATGGTGTTTCACCTGCCTGGTGGGGGTTCTTTACTGCTATGAGTGCCTTCAATGATTTAGGTATTACTTTGACCCCTGATTCGATGAATTCTTTTAGTAATGCAATTTATCCATTAGTGGTCATGATGTGGTTTATTATTATTGGTAATACTGGTTTCCCAATCTTTTTAAGAATCATTATATGGGTTATGTTCCATCTTGCACCAGATTTATCTCAAACAAAGGAAAGTTTAGGATTTTTACTGGATCATCCACGTCGTTGTTTCACTTTATTATTTCCAAGTTCCGCTACATGGTGGTTATTGCTAACATTACTATTTCTGAATATTACAGATTTAATTTTATTTGTTATTTTAGATCTAGGTTCCAAAGTTCTGAAATCATTCCCCAGAAGTATCAGAGTATTGATTGGTGCATTCCAAGCCGTGAGTACAAGAACTGCTGGGTTTTCTGTTGTCGATTTAAGTCAATTGCATGCAGCCATTCAAGTTTCATACATGTTAATGATGTATGTTTCTGTCTTACCATTAGCTATTTCCATTAGAAGAACAAATGTCTACGAGGAACAATCATTGGGTCTATATGGTAAGATGGATGAAGATGATTTAGAAGAGGAAGAAAATAATTTAGAAGAACCATCTGATGACAGTACAGATTCTGAAGGCACTAGTGTTAATGACCGTAGAAAGAATATTAAGAATAAAAAAGTTCACAATAATACTACAAGTAATAATGATTCTTCTGAATCTGTCATTTCTGGAAATCCAGATAAATTATCTACAAAATCATTTATTGGTGCACATTTAAGGAAACAACTTTCCTTTGATTTATGGTTTTTATTCCTTGGGTTATTCATTATATGTATATGTGAAAATGATAAGATTAAAGATGAAACTATGCCTGGTTTTAATATCTTTTCCATATTGTTTGAAATTGTCAGTGCATATGGTACAGTTGGTTTATCTTTAGGTTATCCACAAACAAACCAATCATTTTCTGCTCAATTTACTGTATTGTCGAAATTAATTATCATAGCGATGTTAATTAGAGGTAGATGTAGAGGTCTACCATATACATTAGATAGGGCCATCTTATTACCTAGTGAAAGATTAGAACATATTGACCACATTGAAGATTTGAAATTAAGAAGAAATAAGGCAGAGACATTAGATAATGAAGATCCTGTTACAAATTATGTTAGGAACACTACCGGTTGGATACGGAATAATCTAGAAAAAAGATTTGGAATTTCATCTGGAATGGGAAATCATAGATCAGAGACTGATACAATCCTGGAGGAGTATGAAATGGACGAGAATCGGCATCATAATCAATATATGGATGATAATAATAGACTGAGAACGCTTTGAACGTTTTTGTAATAATTTTATAGAATTTTTAAAATTAAATTATTTATTAATTAAAGATTTAAATTTTGTATGTCAAAATTGACATTTCTCAAAAAACTTTTCGTTTCAAGTAAAGTTGGCTAGCATTTTCCGAGTTCGAAGTAACAAACAAAAAATAAACAAATTTATGTGACACACACTTAATGATCCCAACAGGGATAAGAATACCCAATTTATTTGTGGACATTAAACTTAGATTACGAACAAATATTTTCTCAAGCTTTTTATACATTTTTTAGTTCCATTTGGAGACAAAATAAGATTGGCCACTCCTTACTAAGGATGAGTTAAATTGAATTTTTCAAATTAGTTAATCATTACTTACACCTCTTGAACCTTTTAAGATTAGACTTATATTTAGAGTCAAACTTTGAATTGTATATACATTCAAGAGATCTCACGGTAAAAAAAAAAGCTGCCCTTACTTTACTTTCTAAACAGAATCAGACCCTGACTGTTTTTTCTTCAAATCAATTTAAGAATATTTATTTCCTGATTATTATCCTACTTCGGTATGAATAAAATCGATGCCCATCGGACATATTTAACTGGTCTCTTTCCATATTGGGTTAAATGTCCATTTACTACCAGGACATTTATTCCCATATTAAAAAAAAATGTCCCATATCTGTTTCCTAAAAGGGTATTTCCGTGGAAATTTCCAAGACATTTTCCTCTGTAATTCCCGACGGTGAAAATTTTTTCTCTTGAAATGGAACTGCCAGAGGAATACAATACATTTCATAATGAATCATATGCAGAAAAAACATTGAATTAGCCAAATGCAAAGATGAAATATTTTGTATAAATAGTCATGGCAATTGCCAGAAAAAACTTGGCTCAATTTCATTCCCAGAGAAAACCATTTTTCTTATGTTTCAAATTATAGGAAAAAGAAACCAATTTTAAACTCTACATTTTACTTCCTGGTACCTTTTCCTTTTATACTACCATTCTTAATTTATCTTATTTAACTTATATTCTTGCAATATAAAGGACAACGAAGAAACTAAGCTTCAAAACTTTTGCAGATTTCTCTATTGCCGTCCCCTTCTCTAGTAGAAATTTTACAATTCCCCTCCATTATCCCAATTAATTACAGTTTTATACTAAAAACCTGCAAGTTTTTGTTGTATTTCTTCTCAAGTTATATTCTAACTATTATTTTTTATTATTTATTATTCAGTATGTTCTAGATTTGTTCTTTTTAAGAAGTGTGAATCGTTCCAAACAGTTGGTGTTTCCCAGTTTACATATTGCAAGATGGCCTTTTCCTTCCTTTGGAGGGAGAAGTTAAACTTTGAGTTCCTTGGGTCTAAAATTTGGTTAAAATTTCAGATCCAGGGTCAAAAAATCCGAGTAATATGAAAAAAATAGAAATATAAATGAAAAGAATCGGATTCAAACAATGGGAATCATTTCCTTGAACTCCTTTTCCTCTTCTTTTTATATTGGAAAGCAAATATTCAACCATCTCCGTTGCTCGAGATACTTATAGCAATCTGAACGATTAATAAACTGTTCAGAAGTTCTTTTTTTGTGGGCGGTTTAAAGAGTACAGAAAAAAAAAAAATAGAACTGGAAATCATTCTCATCTCCCCTTCTTAACACATATTCTCAAAATTAAACTTTACTAACAATCCAATTATAGTTTGCATTTTTTAATCCATTAAATTAAAAGTTTTATCCCTCTTTTTATTTTAATTTCCTTAATAATTATCGATTATACCCCTACTATCTTTTTAGAAAAAAAAATACTCAATATCACTAGAAAACATTATTGAAATCATGCCTATTATTGTTCCAACTCCTCCCGTTACTCCTCCTTTAGAAACCACTGGTAACAGATTGATTACCTTAGAATTACAAGATGGTGTATTATTACAAGGTTACTCCTTTGGTGCTGAAAAACCAGTTGCTGGTGAATTGGTTTTCCAAACTGGTATGGTTGGTTACCCAGAATCATTAACAGATCCTTCTTATGAGGGTCAAATTTTAGTTATCACTTACCCATTAGTTGGTAACTACGGTGTTCCAGATTTCCAACTAGAAGATGAAATTGTCGAAGGTTTGCCAAGATATTTTGAAAGTAACAGAATCCATATTGCTGGTTTAGTCATTGCTCATTACACTGAAGAATACTCTCATTTCTTAGCCAACTCTTCCTTAGGTCAATGGTTAAAACGTGAAGGTGTTCCAGCCATGTTTGGTGTGGATACTAGAAATTTAACTAAACATTTAAGAGATTCTGGTTCTATGCTTGGTAGAATGGCTTTACAAAAGCAAGATTCTGATTCCTTCAACGCTACCACTGCTGAATGGGCTCAACATTTTGATATTCCTGAATGGATTGATCCAAATATTGAAAATTTAGTTGCTAAAGTCTCTACTAAAGAACCTAGATTATATTTACCACCAACAGATCATGATCAAGTCACTTTACAAAAGGGTCCAGATGGCAAGACTTTAAGAATATTAGCTATAGATGTCGGTATGAAATATAATCAAATTCGTTGTTTCGTTAAGAGAGGTGTCGAATTATTAGTTGTCCCATGGGATTATGATTTTACACAAGAACAATATGATGGTCTTTTCATTTCTAATGGTCCTGGTGATCCATCCATCTTATCTGGTTTAGCTGATAAATTAGCTGTTGCTATCCAATCTAAGAAGACTCCTATCTTTGGTATTTGTTTTGGTCATCAATTATTAGCTAGAGCTTCCGGTGCTGAAACTTTAAAATTACAGTTTGGTAATCGTGGTCACAACATCCCATGTACTTCTACCATAAGTGGCCGTTGTTATATTACTTCACAAAATCATGGTTTCGCTGTTGATGAAGAAACTTTATCCGAAAATTGGAAACCATTATTTACTAACGCTAATGACCACACTAATGAAGGTATCTATCACACCGAATTACCATATTTCTCTGTCCAATTCCATCCTGAATCTACTCCTGGCCCAAGAGATACTGAATTCTTATTTGATGTTTTCATTCAAGCTGTTAAAGAATATAAAGAAACCGGTATCTTAAAACCAGTCGAATTCCCAGGTGGTAAGATCGAAGATAATTTAAGAGCTAATCCAAGAGTTGAAGCCAAGAAAGTACTTGTTCTTGGTTCTGGTGGTCTTTCCATTGGTCAAGCCGGTGAATTCGATTATTCTGGTTCTCAAGCTATTAAAGCTTTGAAAGAAGAAGGTATCTACACTATTTTAATTAATCCAAATATTGCTACTATTCAAACTTCCAAGGGTTTAGCTGATAAGGTCTACTTCTTACCAGTTACTCCAGAATTCGTTAGAAAGGTTATCTTACACGAACGTCCTGATGCCATTTATGTTACCTTTGGTGGTCAAACTGCTTTATCTGTTGGTATTGCCATGAAGGATGAATTTGAAGATTTAGGTGTTAAGGTTCTTGGTACTCCAATTGATACTATTGTTACAACTGAAGATCGTGAATTGTTTGCTAATGCCATTGATGAAATTAATGAAAAATGTGCTAAATCTCATGCTGCTAACTCTGTTGAAGAAGCTCTTACTGCTGTTAAAGATATTGGTTTCCCAGTTATTGTTCGTGCTGCTTATGCTTTAGGTGGGTTAGGTTCTGGTTTTGCTAATAATGAAAAGGAATTGATTGACTTATGTAATGTTGCATTTGCTTCATCCCCACAAGTTCTTGTGGAAAGATCCATGAAGGGTTGGAAAGAAGTTGAATATGAAGTTGTTCGTGATGCTTTCGACAACTGTGTCACTGTTTGTAACATGGAAAATTTCGATCCATTAGGTATCCATACTGGTGATTCTATTGTTGTAGCTCCATCTCAGACTCTATCTGATGAAGATTATAACATGCTAAGAACTACCGCCGTTAACGTTATTAGACATTTAGGTGTTGTTGGTGAATGTAATATCCAATATGCCTTAAACCCATTCTCAAAGGAATACTGTATTATCGAAGTCAATGCCCGTTTATCTCGTTCTTCTGCTTTAGCCTCTAAGGCCACCGGTTATCCATTAGCTTATACTGCTGCTAAGTTAGGTTTGAATATCCCATTAGATAAGGTTAAGAACTCTATTACTCAATCCACTTGTGCTTGTTTTGAACCATCCTTAGATTACTGTGTTGTTAAGATGCCAAGATGGGATTTAAAGAAATTCAGCAGAGTCTCTACTTTATTATCCTCTTCTATGAAATCTGTTGGTGAAGTTATGAGTATTGGTAGAACTTTCGAAGAAGCTATGCAAAAGGCTATTAGATCCACAGAATATGCTAACTTAGGTTTCAATGAAACTGATTTAGAAATCGATATCGATGAAGAATTAGCTAATCCAACCGATTTAAGAATTTTCGCTGTCGCTAATGCCTTTGGTAAATTAGGTTACTCCGTTGATAGGGTTTGGGAAATGACCAAGATCGACAAATGGTTCTTGAACAAATTATACGCATTGATTCAATTCGGTAAGAAGGTTACCGAAATCGGTACTATTGATGAATTACCACATGATGTATTATTAGAAGCTAAACAACGTGGTTTCGATGACAGACAAATCGCCAAGTTCTTAAAATCTAATGAAGTTGCTGTTCGTCGTTTAAGAAAGGAGATGAATATTACTCCTTTTGTCAAGCAAATCGATACTGTTGCTGCTGAATTCCCAGCCCATACCAACTATTTGTATATGACTTACAATGCTTCTGCTCATGATTTAACTTTTGATGATCATGGTATCATGGTCTTAGGTTCTGGTGTTTACCGTATTGGTTCTTCTGTTGAATTTGATTGGTGTGCTGTCACTGCTGTTAGAACTTTACGTGCTAACAACTACAAGACTATTATGATTAACTACAACCCAGAAACAGTTTCTACCGATTATGATGAAGCAGACAGATTATACTTCGAAACTATTAACATGGAAAGAATCTTAGATATTTACGAAATTGAACAATCCGAAGGTGTAGTCGTCTCTATGGGTGGTCAAACTTCCAACAATATTGCTATGTCTTTACATCGTGAAAATGTTAAGATTCTTGGTACCTCTCCAGATATGATTGATTCTGCTGAAAACCGTTACAAGTTCTCTCGTATGTTAGATCAAATTGGTGTGGATCAACCAGCTTGGAAAGAATTGACTTCTATTGACGAAGCCCATGTTTTCGCTGAAAAGGTTGGGTACCCTGTTTTAGTCCGTCCATCTTATGTTTTATCGGGTGCCGCTATGAATACTGTTTACTCTAAGAATGATTTGGAATCGTACTTAAAGCAAGCTGTTGAAGTCTCAAGAGATTATCCAGTTGTCATTACCAAATATATTGAAAATGCTAAGGAAATTGAAATGGATGCGGTTGCTAGAAATGGTGAATTAGTTATGCATGTTGTTTCTGAACATGTCGAAAATGCCGGTGTTCACTCAGGTGATGCTACTTTAATTGTTCCTCCACAAGATTTAGCTGCTGAGACTGTCAGAAGAATTGTTGTCGCTACTGCTAAGATTGGTAAAGCTTTGAAGATTACTGGTCCTTACAATATTCAATTCATTGCAAAGGATAATGAAATCAAAGTCATTGAATGTAATGTTCGTGCTTCTCGTTCCTTTCCATTCATCTCCAAGGTTGTTGGTGTTAACTTAATCGAACTTGCTACCAAGGCCATCATGGGTATTCCATTTGAGCCATATCCAGTTGAAAAATTACCAGATGACTATGTTGCTGTCAAGGTTCCACAATTTTCTTTCCCACGTTTAGCTGGTGCTGATCCAGTCCTTGGTGTTGAGATGGCCTCTACTGGTGAAGTTGCTACTTTCGGTCACTCTAAATATGAAGCTTACTTAAAGTCCTTACTTGCTACCGGTTTCAAATTACCAAAGAAGAATATCTTATTATCTGTCGGTTCTTTCAAAGAAAAGCAAGAATTATTACCTTCTATTCAAAAGTTATACTCAATGGGGTTCAAGTTGTTTGCTACTGCAGGTACTGCTGATTTTATTACCGAACATGGTATGGCTGTTCAATACTTAGAGGTCTTAAATAAAGATGATGATGAAAAGTCTGAATACTCCTTAACCCAACATTTAGCCAACAATGATATCGACTTATATATCAACTTACCTTCCGCCAACAGGTTTCGTAGACCAGCATCTTACGTGTCTAAGGGTTACCAAACTCGTCGTATGGCCGTCGACTATTCTGTTCCATTGGTTACCAATGTCAAGTGTGCCAAATTATTAATTGAAGCTATTTCAAGACATTTAGCCTTGGATGTTTCTGAACGCGACGCCCAAACTTCTCATAGAACTGTTACAATTCCAGGTTTGATTGATGTTGCTACATATGTTCCAAACTCCTCTAATGTGACCAACGGTCCAGCTGAATTATTAGAAACTACTCGTTTGTATTTGGAATCTGGTTTCACCTTCAACCAAATCATTGCTAGATCTATTGTTGGCCCTACCGTCAAGGATACCTTGTCATTGAGAGCTGCTAATTCTGTGGCTGCTAATTCTTCTTATACTAACTACTGCTTCACAGTTGCTGGTACTCCAAATAATATTGATCTAGTTGGCCAAACTGCTGACCAAGTTGGTGCGTTATTCCTTCCACATAGAGAATTAAAGAATAAGATCACAGATATTGCTAACTTATTGAAGAACTGGCCAGTTAACAAACAGGTTATCGCCGAAGCAAAGACTTCTGATCTAGCCTCTGTTTTATTATTAGCGTCCTTACAAAACAGATCAATCCATATTACTGGTGTTTCCAACAAGGAAGATTTATCCTTAATCATGACTGTTAAAGAAAAGGATCCAAGAGTTACCTGTGATGTTAATGTTTATTCTATGTTCATTACTCAAGAACAATATCCAGAAGGTGTATTCTTACCAACTGAAGAAGATCAAGATTTCTTCTGGCAAAACTTGGCTTCCATTGATGCCTTCTCCATTGGTATTTTACCAACATCATTAGCTACTATTACTGGTAACAAGGTTGAAGTCGGTCTTGGTATCAAGGATGCTTTACCATTATTATTATCTGCCGTTGAAGCTGGTAAGTTAACTGTCGAAGATATTGTCCTTCGTCTACACGACAATCCAGTCAAGATTTTCAACATTCCTGAACAAGATGCCATTGTTGAAGTTGACTTAGACTATGCTGTTAACCACACTAAGAGATGGTCTCCATATTCTCACGGCGGTTTAACTGGTGGTATTGAACGTGTTGTTATCAACAATGAGTCTGTTGTCTTAAGTGGTGAGTTAATTTCTACTACTCCAAGTGGTGTAGCCATTATCAAGGAAAACGTTGAAGGTCCAACTGGTGAAATCACTCCAGCCCCAACAGCTGCTAAGAGATTCTCTGTTACTGGAGAAAGACCAAAGATCTTCGATAGTGTCGAAAGTGCTGAAGATGCCATTGTTGAACCACCATTAGAACAAAGATTAATGTCTTCTAGACCACCAAGAGAATTAACTGCTCCATCTGCTATTCAAACCTTAATCCGTGGTAATAATCCATTCAAGGGCAGACATATCTTATCGATCAAACAATTTAGTCGTGCTGATTTACATGCCTTATTTGCTGTTGCTGAAGAATTGAAGGCCGCTGTTGCCAGAGAAGGTGTCTTAGATTTAATGAAGGGCCATGTTTTAACAACTATCTTCTATGAACCATCCACACGTACTTGTTCCTCCTTCATTGCTGCTATGGAACGTTTAGGTGGTAGAGTTATTAACATTAATCCAAATGTCTCCTCCGTTAAGAAGGGTGAAACTTTACAAGACACTGTGAGAACTCTTGCTTCCTATGCTGATGCCATTGTTATGCGTCATCCTGATGAAATGTCGGTTCATATTGCTGCTAAATACTCACCAGTTCCAATTATCAATGGTGGTAATGGTTCTCGTGAACACCCAACCCAAGCCTTCTTAGATTTATTCACTATTCGTGAAGAAATTGGTACTGTTAATGGTATTACTGTTACCTTCATGGGTGATTTGAAACATGGTAGAACTGTCCATTCCTTATGTCGTTTGTTAATGCACTACCAAGTTAGAGTCAATTTAGTCTCTCCACCAGAATTGAGATTACCAGAAAGTTTAAGAGGTGAATTAGAAAGTAAGGGAATGTTAGGTGCTGAAAGTGTCGAACTAACTCCAGAAATCATATCTAAGTCTGATGTTCTATACTGTACTAGAGTCCAAGAAGAAAGATTTGCTGACAGAAAGGAATACGAACGTTTAAGAGATGTCTACGTTGTCGATAACAAGATTATGGCTCACGCCAAGGAACACATGGCCGTCATGCATCCATTGCCTCGTGTTAACGAAATCAAGGAAGAAGTTGATTACGATCATCGTGCTGCTTACTTCAGACAAATGAAATATGGTCTATACGTCAGAATGGCCCTTCTTGCCATGGTCTTAGGTGTTGAATAGATGGATCCATCATAAGACAAATAAGTAACTTTAACTAGTAGTTTGTACATTTATATTGTTAAATATTGTAAAATATTGTATTTCTATCAATTTTACCATTGCTGATCATCACGTAGTTTTGTTGCATGAGGAAGCTTCAAAAAAAAAAAAAGAGCTTTTAAGCCATGAACCAGGAAGTCAAGACGACATCAACCTTTCAGTATTAGGAAGCGAGTACTACCGGATATGAAATGAATATATGGTTAGTCAAAAACATCATTGGAAGGTCACGTAGGATTAGGAATGTCCATTCCTTAAGTCCCTCTTTAAATAGTTTTGATTTACTTCAAAGTATCCGATCTGATATTTATAAGGGGAATACCAAGACTCCACCAAATCATAAGAAACATGTTCCAAAATCTTATGATAAGGTAAAAGACACTACTAATTGGAAGAAAGGTTTGAACAAACCGTCAACCAAAAAGATTGTAGTTAGATGGAATACTGGATCAGAAAGAGCTAAATTGGCAGCAAATAGAATAATTAAGGAAGTACAAGATTTGAATAAAGAAGGTACTATAAGAGTGATTGACCCAATCACTAAACAGTTGCAGACTTCAAACATTAGAAGTTTTATTGAGGGCATAAATTTAGATAACGAGGGTCTAAGTATAGCGAATATTGAGAGATTGGAAAATTATGATAGAGTAATCCAAGTACCCCTGCTAAAACGGGTTGATGCTGCAATTGCAGTAAAGAAATATACTGAACAATTAGTAAAAAAAAAGGAGAAAGAGTTGGCTGACTTAGGTATTTTGAAGAGAAAGACATCTTCTTCTAAAAGGGACAATTCAATAAAACATATTCGAATAAGTTGGCAGATTAGCGACGATGATTTAAGGAATCAAAAGGCCAATGAAATTATATCATTACTTGAGAAAGGTCATAAAGTAAATTTGTATATTGAATCCAGGATGAATACTCTTTCTAAAAATTGGTTAGAAAATTTTGATGAAATAGAGAATGAGGATATAAAGAATCGACTATCAAAGAGAGAAGTTAGAGATTATAACAATCTAGTGAATAATTTAAACGAAATTGTAGAACCTTATTCTATTAAGCCAGTAATCGAGGGAAGTATTTATAGTAAAATGATAATTAAATTGGCACCCAAACCGGACATTAAGAATAATGAAGATAAGAGAACCCTAAGAGAAGAAAGGAAAAAGGAACGTCAATTAAAACTTCAAAAAAGGATGGAAAAAAAGAAACTTAAAGAAACTGATTCTAAATAATATTATATAGATGAACTTGTAAATAAATACGTTTGTTTCTAATGCACGCCATGACAATTATATAACCATTATAGCACCACTAAGTTGTTGAGATACATCATTCCCGTATCCAAATTGCGGCAATGTAACAATAATTCTACCATCAGGTCCGATAAGAAGTTGCTTACCGAAACCATTAATCCCTTTACTTGAACTAAATACGTTAGCAAAGAATAAATCTTTCTTAGATAACTTAAGTTCTTTAAATGGGACCATGACAATCTTTTCACAATCCACTTTAAAAATAGCTCCATTCCCTCCCAAAGTATTTGGGGAAGAGAAATAAAGGTGGTGATCAAAATCATTGAATATTACTGCAGACCCAAATCCTGTATCATACGGGATATCATCAAAACTATTATCTAGTGTGATTTTCCCCAAGAATATAATATCGGTTGGTACTTCTTCATAAATATAAACACTATTGAACAAATGTTGAGATATTGCAATAAATTGACGGTCATTACACATCCAAGTGTAAATATTTTTACCAAATAAACCATTTATTTTAGAACCATTTTTAATAATTTTCTTGTTTTCATCGAATAGAGAGATCTTGTCTTCTTTAATTGTAAATCTGGCTGCAAAACTATCTATCTGTGAATTATATTCTATAACAATAATATTGTTTGTGTTAGGTATCCCAACAAATATTCTTCTTGAAGGAAAGTTGGATGTCGAAACAGCTACAGATTCACCAAAGTTGGCATAACTATCCAACAATATATCTCCTTTAATATCAATTGGATTTAAAAACCTTAAATCAATTCGTTGGTTCCTCTTCCCATTAAAAATATAATATAAGAACTTTTGTCCATCAATAAAATATACATTGCCTCTTTGTGACTCTCCAGAATATGATGCTGATATTAATATATCAGGGATCCCATCACCATTAATATCAGCAATGGTACCGACTTTAAGTTGTTTCAAAATTGGGGAAACTGGTAAAGTCACAATGAGAACAAGATCTTGAGCTGCATAAAATCTGATGGTATTGCTTCCAGGTTCTGATATCACTAAGAAATCAATATTTCCTAATGAGAATTTATCAACTTTTGAACCAAACATCTTGGAAAATGGTTGTTCATATATGGATAGTTCTTCAGCATTATTTTGAGTTATTGACCAGGGAATGACATATATACTACCCTTGTTATCTTCAATCGGTGAAGAAACAGCAAGATATAATTCGTTATCATCCATAAAATTTCCAACCACCATACTGGAACCAAAATTTGAGAATGAATTCCAGGGTGAAATGACTACAGTATTATCAACGCTCTTGTCTATTTGTACTTTATCCTTTTTCAAGTAATTCATATCGTTGAATATGTCACTTTGGCTTTGAATGGATGGTAAATTACCGCAGAGGGTCAAACTTTCCTCAGATAATTCATTATGATGATGAGTAAAATACTTATTAAGATGGTCGATACAATTTCTCACCATTGCAATATTATCCCATTCGCCTCCCATCCAATAATCTTGTAAGATTTCCATAACTTGAGGATGACTTTTCATTGCTTCTTTTAAAATTGTCTTTCTATCCACTCTTAAGGATACCACCTCACTTAAAAGTGCGGAATAACCTCTATTGACACAATATTTTAAATTAGAATAACTTATCCCCTTTAGTTTAATAATACCAGATCTTTTAATAATTTCCATTATATCATCTTCCTTGGGTAATCTCCAATTATTTTCTGTGAAGAAATCCCAACTATCAGAGTTTACTTCATTAGCTTTAACCCATGAATGTAAAGTGTAAAAATCTCCTATAGTATCTATAAAATTATGAGCATTTTTATTATTACCATTAAATTCCACTTCAGTTAAATATTTTAACAATCCATCAGATCTGTAATCTTCTACTAAAGAATGCCACGATGCATCTACAATTTGATGTGTAAATACACCTTGAATAAAAGATTTAAGTTGCAAGGAATCTGTAGTATTAATTGATTCTGGATCATTACCATATGTCTCTTGCCAGTAATCTACACAAATGACAATAAATTTAGGCCAATGTGTAAATTCAGCAAATTCCGCCCATTTCTTATTCGGGATACAACTGTATAAAGCATCAGGGAAAAATGCACCAGATTTTAACCAGGGAGAATATTTTAGATTGTCCTGTTTATCAATAATTCTTTGTAAATGACTTAAATGAGTAGCTACTCCAGCAGCTTCACTTTGTAAAAGAAGGGAAAAACCCCAAAATAAAACAGAAATCAACCAAACCATATTGCTTGACCATATCACCTGGTTTGACCAGTTCAATGAGTATATGTCACCATTTGGATTGGGTTTAAAAGTGTCAATGTGACCTTTGAATTCACAGTCATTGCAGACTTGCAATATTTCCCTTAGGGTTTTGCCCGGATTTTATTAGGGTGAAATTTTCAAATAAACAAAAAAAAAATACTTCAGCGGTTATTTCTGTTGTAATAAGCTAACATATAGTTTTATTATAGTGATGCACACCCCACTGGCATTAGATTCTTCCATATTCGGTCTAATGTGATATAACATATATGCTTTAAAGAGAACATAGTTTACATTATTGGATATATTGGGCTGTTTTTTTTTTTCTTACCATTTATAATGAGCGAACAAATACGTTTCCAAAGGTGAAACCGTATTAATATGATATTAGGCTTCTACTATATGTACTTTTTGTATTAGGTGCATTTTATCGTAGGAGTACTAGATCAAACTACTCTTTTCTTCAAACCTCTCGTCAAATAAGTGGTTCCATAATATTTACCATATTTTATTTCCTCATATAGTTAAAAAATAACTAAAAAATGAATTAGGCTGTTTCACTAACATAAATTATAAATTGATCTTTACTACTCATCCAAACATGCATTGACATATCACTTCTAATACCACATTTATTCAGTATTACCACTCTAAAAAACCAGCGTCTTTATATTCGCCTCTACCGGCTTTCCATATGAAAAATTGTGAGGTGACAAAAAAAAACAGTGAAGAATACAATTTGATACCGGATTTAAAAGGTGGAAAAATCCACATTCACAATTGATTACTACCAAATATTACGTGGGAATTGTCCACTGTTTTTCTGTACTTTTGTTGTTGTCGCGAAAATGATTTAATACTCGACAATTTACTAAGTATTATATTAACTTTTAAAGATTATAAAGTTGATGTTTTAGATGAGATATTCTTTAAGGAGTCGAGTGCTACAAATTGAAATTTATGTTAAAGAATTCGACAAATAGTTATAACTTTTTGAAATTTCATCCATTACAATTAAACGAGTTTATTAAGTTACGAATTTTCAACCAACATATATACTACATTTAGATCAATTTCAGATTTATGTTATATGAGAGTATCATAAAGAAGACCAAATAATCCTGTATAATAGTTGAAAATAAGAATTGGCAAAACAAAGCTTAAAGATGCAAGAATCAGCAATTCATAACACTCCAATAGAACCAGATTATGAGACAATGCCCTCGACTTCACCATTATATCATCAATTAATTGCTGGTGCATTCGCTGGTATCATGGAACATTCTGTCATGTTCCCGATTGATGCATTAAAGACAAGAATACAATCAGCACATACAAAAATAATATCAGATAATCTAGTTGCACAGATTACAAAGATATCATCAGCAGAAGGTTCTTTAGCCCTTTGGAAAGGTGTTCAATCTGTCATATTAGGTGCTGGACCAGCACATGCTGTTTATTTTGGTACTTATGAATTTTGTAAATCCCATTTAATTACTGATGCGGACATAAATACTCATCAACCAGTTAAGATTGCCGTTAGTGGTGCAATGGCTACAATGGCATCAGATGCATTAATGAATCCATTTGATACAATAAAACAACGAATGCAATTAAATACACAATCAAGAGTTTTACCCATTGCTAAAGATATATATAAGAATGAAGGTATTTCAGCATTTTATTATTCATATCCAACCACCATAGCGATGAATATTCCATTTACAGCATTAAATTTTGTCATTTATGAATCTTCTACAAAGATATTTAACCCTACAGGTATATATAATCCATTTATACATTGTATTTGTGGTGGATTAAGTGGGACCATATCAGCAGCTATTACGACACCATTAGATGTTATTAAGACAACATTACAAGTACGAGGAAGTGAAACAGTATCGATTGAAGTATTTAAACAAGCTGATACATTTAGTAAAGCGGCAAAAGCCATTTTGCAAGTTCATGGATGGAAGGGATTTATCAAGGGTCTTAAACCAAGAATCATAGCCACAATGCCTGCCACGGCTATATCATGGACTGCATATGAATGTGCCAAACATTTCTTATTGTCATCAATGTATCAAACGAAGTGAACATGCTAATTTTATTATCAACGTCAACATATCAAACTTTTTAGAGCCACCATTACGTGTCCAATTGTATTATTAATATATGAAAAATAACCTACCTTCCCCATTATTCTTCCTCTCTTCTGTCCATATATATATTATATAATATATATATATATGTCTTATAGCAAATGATAGGCTTTAACAATTCGTCATCTCATCTGATCTGTTAATTACAAAGTGGCTGTTCCGTTCTGTTCCGCTTTTTTTGCAAGCGCCAAAATCTCCGCGGTAAATTCGGAATAATTCAAAAAAGATTTCCCGCCCATGGATTCCGCGGGTCACGCAGACTGCGGTTTGTCTTCCTCGATGACTGGCTGCATTGGGAAATTCCCACTTTGTGTGTGGTTGCAAGTTTTAAATCTGGGGTATTCCAGGTGTTTATAAACCGGTCATGCAGTTTTGTGCAAGTGGTTGCTGGAATGCAGATCAATAGTGGTCCCCTCTATTTGTATTGACATATATAAATAGACAGATTCGAATGTAAATGATCTGATGAGATGGACTTACTTTCTTGGCTTCATATACAATAGAAAAATATATACAGGTAGACTTGCCAAATAGAAGACAAATAAACAATATGCTACAACAAATTACTAAGATTGCAACTTCACCCATTGTAGCCCAAAAATTAAGTAAAGTGATAACTTCCACTGCAATTAAGAATCATTCTACTAAAATAATGGCTGGAAATTCATTCCATTCATTTAAAGAATATAGAGAAAATGCAAAGACTTATGGTCCATTGAGTGCATCTCTGGCAGCAAGACGCCATTTAACTGATTTACATCAAGGTTAATAGTCCTTCTACTCCGCCCCTTTCAAATATATATTCCTTTCTTATGACTCTTTGTTTCAAATATACAACGTTTATATTCTATAGATTTTTTTACAAAATATTAATAAAAACAATGATTTGTTATAAATGATATTGGCATCGGAGTAAATAACATTACAGTAAATGGAACCCCCGCATAAATAATAAATCTAGTAATGATATCAAATTTTGACACTCCACAAAATGGTAAACATTCTTGATTATTCACTTGACGATTCATCTCAATTAAATTTGTTCTCACCTGTCTATCATCCTTAATATCAATAATCTTTCCAACGAAAAAATAGACGAGTTTCTTACTTAACGCATATTTCCAAACAACTAAACATGGTACACCAATAATCAATCTAATTAATAGCGTTTTAAAACTAGCTTTTGTAAACCCATAAACTAATTTAAACCCAAAATATTGAATAAACCAATCTGAACATTCTAATCCAGATATCACACCAATAAATGCTACAGAATCATCAAAACATGGACATTCATCAATTGGCCTCACATGTTTTAATAATAAAGTTAAATATAATGTTATTGATCCAAGTGGGACCCACCAATAATCACCTAAGTAGAAATCAGGGAATAAAATATCTCTAAATATTAATCTACCCACCATACAAATAATACCAATACATACCCCAATGGAAATGTCTAATAGTCCATGCATACCACAATATATTCTTCCCAAGGTTAATATTAAACAGTATGTTAGAATTAACAATGTGAATACCCATTTAGCCCATACCGTTGCAATAGTGTCAGTATTATAAAGGGTCCATAATAAATATAATGAAACACCCACTGCATTTGCAGTATGTGAACTTGGTGCACCATATTCTTTTGTAGTACCTTTACTTAATGTAATTCTAATTAAAGGTGGTGATAATGGTCTTGGTAAACAAAAAAAATCTTTACAATACCCTGAAATGTAAATAGATAATCCAATTATATAAACCAAATCTTTGGTATTTGTATAATAGCCTAACCACGCTGGTAGGGGTAAACAAAGAACATAAAAAGTATGTGATCCTAAAAATGAAGAATATACAAATAACCAATCTCTAAATGGTGTTCTATATTTATTTTGCCATTGAGAAAGATATGTGGATTGACAATTGGTATATTTGGTAAGTTTTTCTCTTAATTTGAATCGTATAGGTGACATCTTTGATTCAAAATGGGTAGAATCATGATTCCCTGGATCTAACAATAATTTTTCTTTATCTTGATTATGTAGTATAGTGGTGGCATCAATTGATAACTTATCTCCTTTTCGTAAAGTCACAGTTTCATTTGAAGAAACGTGCTCTCTCATGTTCTCTTAAAAGTGGTTAATCAATTATAACTGTCTTCATGTCATTGGAAAAGAACAGCCCTAGATATTGGAAAAGATCTTACCTTGTTATTGTTGTTATTTTATAAAGGAAAAGTTCCTCAAATCACAGGATCTTACCACGGGTTACCAATGAGTTGCTACCAAATAGGGACATTGAATTTATGTTAAAATTTTGGGTGACATTCAATAATATCTCGGTTCTTAACAATAACATTTCCACTGTCAATTTCCCTTACAGGAAAGACAGGAACCGCTTGTGGTTCCCCTTTTCGGACTAGCCCCGGAATTCTCGGGTGGATTTACGTGAAAGGGAAATAATTTCCCACTCATTTCAGCAACGGGCTTTTGAAATAAGAAAATAATTTTCAAACATGAACAAATAGGGCTTGACAGAATTGGTTGGAGTAATGGAACTAATCTCTTCAAACTGGGAACATCCAATCCCTATGACACAAGTATCGCATAAAACACATATCATGGGTAAAAGTCATGGAGTTCTTATGAAGGTTAATTATGAAATTTGTAGTAATCACCCCACTTCTTTATATTAGGATGATGAAATCTTTTTTACACTATACGGTCGGGTAGGTTTTAAAACTGTTTATAAAAGTACCGGGTTAAAAACTTTATTTCCCCATGAAAATTCGTCCATTTCCAGGCGGAACCAGGGAAAATTTCCTCTTTCGGCCATTCCGAATTTCGCAAAAATGAATTCCGCCCGACGGTTACTTTTAACACTAGTACACCCAAATTCCCGAAAAACTTAACCAAATTTTAGGTCCATTTTTCACTTTTGTTTTCTGTTACCGGAATAGGAAGGTGGATTATTTTTTTGCGTTGGTGCGTCCGTCCTTTTTTCATGAAATTTCCTTCTTGCGGCAATCGGCGACAATAGAAGCTGGTTACACTAACTTGAGGGAAGGTTAGGCTCGGGGAGAATGAACCTACTGGTAGTGGGACTGTTCTATGTTTGTGAGTGGGGAAGGCCCAACACCATTCTCTCCCAGCCTAACTTAGCCTGGGACTGTAATGACCTCTCCGCCCAGCAGACATCTCCTCTGCTTACAGCGTTCGGTGCAATTCCTACTGGCCATCTCTCACTGTGTATTGTGAGTTAGACAGTTTGAGACAGTCACAGAGAGACTCTACTGTTGAATTTTTCAAGAACTACTATCAGAAAAGATATAGTTATAAAGAATATAACCATATTGTTAGTGATTTTACTGTTTTAAACAACAAAAAGACACCAAATACATACATATCTATAAGCCAAAATGGAAAACGATAAGGGTCAATTAGTATGTCAAATTTTATTTCAAAAACATAGAAGATTATTATAAAAGACAGGAATGGTTTAAATTGTTAATATGATCTAATGAAGTAATGAGAGATATGGTCAAGTGTATTTACCCAGTATAAAGACATTTATGAATTTAATAGTTTAACCTAGATCAATACCACCAAATACACCATGAAAGAAAAATAATGAAATACCGAAATGATGGGGACAACATAATTTAAAATACATCTTATTCATATATGAATAATTAAAATAATTCTCCTACATGAAAATCTTCAAAACTCAAAATTCGACTAAGGATATAAATATACTAACAAAATATTTTCGTTATTTTAATATGGATATGAACAAAAATAAAAGTTTCATGTACCTTTCAATATTCAAATAACATCGAAAAAAACCAAATAATAATTACAGGTTGAATTATATGTTCCAAGAAAGTGTTCTGCTACCAACAGAATCATCAAGGCCGATGATCACGCTTCTGTTCAAATCAACATCGCCAAGGTTGATGCTGAAGGTCGTGCCATCCCAGGTGAATACATCACTTACGCTTTAGCTGGTTCCGTTAGAGCTAGAGGTGAATCCGATGATTCTTTAAACAGATTGGCTCAAAACGATGGTTTATTAAAGAACGTCTGGTCTTACTCTCGTTAAAAAAAGAAGTATATTCAAAACATTTTATCATTTGTTATTGATACAAGTTTTAAAAAGATAACTTCTTTTTAACTCTTCTTGTATTTAATCTTTTTTTATATATATTTTGTATCTTCCTTTTTTTAATAATAATATATCATAAGTTATCCATTTTCAGATATTATCTTTTCTAGTTATTCTTAGACTGACTGTAAAGTTGGCTTAGTATATTAAAAAAAAAAATGTATGAAAAATTAAAGGAACTATGTAACATGGTCAATATTTAAATATAAAGGCTTGAAATGTGGAGAGAACATAAGATGCAAAGTGTCAATTACAATATGATATGTTGAAAATATTTCATTTTTTTTTACTACTTAGTTTTTTACCCATCCTATCAATTTTGGTCAAGACATGTTGGATTGTTCAACGAAGAAATAACTTAATCCACAATTATAAGTTAAGATCTGACGAGATTGGTACCAAATACAATGACATTCAGAGAAGGAAATTTGTGTTCGAGTTTCAAAATCATATGAAGCTATCATCAAATTCATTCGATAGTAATGCATTTTCAAATAAATTAAGTAATGATCTCATGCTGGATTATCCCAAAGAAAAGGCTACTTTGTTAATGTTAGTTAGAAACCAAGAATTGGAAGGAGCATTAGATTCGATGAGATCATTAGAGGATAGATTTAATCGAAAATATCATTATGATTGGGTATTCTTAAATGATGTACCCTTCACTACAGAATTTAAAGAAGCTACTACTTTTATGGCAAGTGGTAAGACAAAATATGCATTGATTCCATCAAATGATTGGAATTGCCCACAATGGATAAATCAAACTCAATTTGAAATAAATTTACAAAAGATGCAAAAGGATGGAGTTCTTTATGGTGATTCTAAATCTTATAGAAATATGTGTCGTTTCAATTCAGGTTATTTCTTTAGACAAAAGATATTAGATGATTATGATTATTATTTTAGAGTAGAACCAAATGTTAAATATTTTTGTGATTTCCCCTATGATCCATTTAAGATTATGAGAGAACGTAAATTAAAATATGGGTTTGTTATTGGACTTTACGAATATGAAAATACTATTGAGACATTATGGGATGCTGTTGAGGAATATATTGCAATCGATCAAAATAACACTACACCACAACATGATATAAATATGTCAACTAATGCGTATAATTTTATTACAGATAAGAGTAAGATTGGAGAATTTGGGCCTGTGACAGGATCACATAGTGATTATAATTTATGTCATTTTTGGTCTAATTTTGAAATCGGTGATTTAAATTTCTTTAGAAGTGAGAAATATATCAAATTTTTTGATCATTTAGATAAGAAAGGTGGATTTTATTATGAACGATGGGGGGACGCACCAGTTCATTCAATTGCTGTATCTTTATTACTAAATAGAACTGAAATTATTCATTTCGATGAAATAGCATATTCACATGCTCCATTTAATACATGTCCTGTATCTGATTTAGGTTTAATGTATCAAAGATGCAGATGCCAAGATGATAATGATAATATTGCTATAACGCCTCACAGTTGCTTAATGAGATGGTGGAAAAATGGCAGTGGGAAATTTTTCATGCAAGAAGATAATTATTCATGAATGATAGATTCTATACCTATACTTATTTTTTTGTTTTTATTTTGACTTATATATATATTTGTTGCAGTGTTAAGCATATTCTCGGACTTTTTTCCTACTATTGTACAATACCCTAACGTATGAAAATACTTCATAGTTAAACGTTATTTGCTAATATTATCATCTATTAAAACTCTAATGTTAAAAAAAAATTATCAATATTACAAAACATTACATTATGCCACATTCAAAAAACAGTTCAATCAGAATAATCTTCCATATATATTTATGAAATGAATCACTAACGAAATCAGTATAAAGTTTCTAAATTTGATAATTCTTTTAGTATTCTTTCCAATTCATCGTCTGATATTTTATTATTTAAACTTGGAATTAATGTCTTTGCTTCATCAGCTGTATCACATGCAAGAGACCCTAATTGAGCTATTTCAAAAGGATGTAAACCTGTACTTTTCAATAATTGAATAACAGCACTAACAGTCTCTTGATCTCTGAATCTAGAAAAATTAGTTAAATATTCCATTGTATTTTTCAAATCTTTATTATTACCTGTTGTTGTTTGTTCTAATAAACTATCAAGCGATTCTAATTCTTTCTCTCTTGTTTCATTTCTCATAAATTCTTCATCTTCTTCATCATCCTCATCATCTTCATCCTCTACTGCAGTAGTCTCACCACCATTTTCTGTTGTGGAATTACTTAAATTAGCCTTCTTTTTCACTTGAGAACGTTGTGCCTTCCTAAACGCTTTTCTACGACCAATCAAAGCTTCTTTAATTAATAATCTGGTTTCACTAAGGTTCAAAGCAATTAATTCTTCTTCTTCACCTTGATGATTAATTTGTTTTAATTGAAATTCATGTCCTAATTGTAAAGTGGATGCATTTTCTTCTTCTTCTACTTTTTTCAACCTTCTTCTAGATGTTTGGAATGTAGATGTGGAAATATTCATATTATTATGTTAGTGTATATTACAAGTGGTCAATATATGACGTCTTTTTGGGGTTATTTGATGGCGATAATGTTATTGTATCTCTTGTTCCATAGTGTTATTCTTTTTCTTCATTGATTTTTTTATTTGTTCTTTAGTTTTTCAGATTGAAATTTTAAGTCACTGCCCACGAAGGTTTTTTTGAGATTATTTCAAAATTGAATTCTAATAAAAAGCTGAGCGGCTAAGTTTTATCAAAATTTATATGCACTTTTATTTAAAAAAGTTAACCACTGGTAAAGTAAGTTATACAGTTGGGGGATACTAAGATGAATATGGCATTAAACTGCAAGTTTATTTTCTATAAAATGAGTAAATCAAGGAATTTGTTTTTGATTATAGGGGATATTTCCAATATTGTTTTATCGTTAGTGTTAATACTTAATATGGTTTAATAAGTATAAAAGAGTGAATTATATTTAGATTACCTTCTCAGGCCTATTCACAGTGGATTTTTCTAAAATCTTCAAGCTAGTTGCTCGCTTCACAATATTGTTCTCCGAAAGTCCCTCCATGTTGTAAGAGACCACTACGGCAAGGAACAAAGTTGCTGTCATAGTAAACCTTGTTCTGCAGAAAACCTTTCTCAAACCGCCTAACGGAGATACATCAATGAGTCTATCAAAAACTTCTCTTCATTAAAGGAAGTTTATTAAATAACGAGAATAAATACTAATAGCATCAAGATATCATTATCACCGTGATTTTATCACGTCAATTTTAATACTTTATTTTATTGTATCTTGTTCTCATTGTTAAGGTTTTAACAATATTTTTTCCAGGCTTTTAAAAACGGTCAAAAAAACAACAAAAAAATGGAATTTTAATAGAAATTCCCCTTTTATCTTCTAATTTGAAAAAAATCTCCTCATTTCCACAATGCAATTTCACATAATTTTACTCCTGAAATTCTAGAAAATGCAAAGGCAGATGCTGCAAAATGAGGGCGTTTGGGGAAAATCCGCAACTTAAACAAGGTCAAGGCATTTTTGAATTTGTAGTAACACAGGGGATTTAAGAAAAAAGTTCAACACCGATTTTTTCAATCTCCATCAATATGCTGGAGTAATATCTCCATGTAGCATAATTTACAAGGGTCCAAATGATCCATCCCATCAAAAGATTAAACTAATTTTAGGGCTAAATTTTTTGGTAACATAAAAGTCCATTAAATAAAATGGGGGTCAACAATGTTGCAGCAACATTGTATTTCCGGGATTCTTTTGTTTAAATTTATAATATTTTTTTTACTTTTCTATTCTTTGGTCTTTCTTCAATTATTAAGGATCCCGGCAGTTAGCCAAATTTCGGATGTTATATTATATCATTTCTTTTGTATCCTGCAACTATCAGGAGGAACGTCTGATAATTTTAAAGCTGCCTTTTTTTTTTGTTTAAGCATGAAAAATTTCACTAATAGTGGGAATGAAAAACAACACTTTATTACACTTTAAAACATTTACTATCTTATGTTGGAAAAGTGTTGATTTTTTTTTTTTTTTTTTTTTTTTACATTTGCTTAAAAATGAATCCTTGCCTGTAATCCTAGAAACCACACTCCAAAAAGTTTCTCCACAAAACTTAAATACTATTGCAAGGAAGTCTGGCCTATATCACTCTTCTGATTTAAGGTAAAAGAATATTTCATTATTTTCTCTTCTTTGAGGTTTAAAAAAAAAGAGGCAGTAGTGGAGTAACAGCATTGCTAGATTTTCCAGTAAAATAGTGTCAAAGGAAACAAAACAGTTACTAACAAAGCTTTACGAATCGGTTTAACTTTACTTCTGTTAATATATTAATACAGTTTAATTCGAAATTCCATCGTTGAGTCTGGACCTAGGAGATTAATTTTTTTTTGACAACTTCCCTTATAGATCAAGTTTCCAAAGACAGCAAAATAAGATGCTACAATCTAACGATATGTCTCAATCTACGAACTCTTTTAATAAAAAGAACTCAGATCCGACTGATCCAAAGAAACACCAACGAGTAGGATTTTGGAACCCAAACTTTCTCGATGGTGAAAATTCTACACAACTGAACCTCAGTTCTCAACCTTCACCTAACCAACAGCCATTACAACAGTCGTCTGAGCAACAACAGCAATCACACGAACAATTACAACAGAGAAAAAATAGCCAACCAGCATTTAATAATCCTTGGGGTAATGGAGAACCAGTAACTAATTTAAAACAGACGTTTTTACCACCTCAACCTTCTGACACACAGGATTATGATACGTCATTAAATTCAAGTGAGGATCAATTTGAAAGTTATAAGAGAAGAAAATCAAGTCTTGTGATACCACCTACAAGAGCAGCAGCACCAAATCCATTCGAATATGATCAATCTTCATATCTTATGAGTGGGAATTATGATATTAATGCTAATAAAAATAATAATTTCCGTCGTAATAGTATGGCTGCCACATTCGCTGCTAATCCCATGTCACCAGGTATGAATATGAATCCACCTACCACACTTCAGCAACAACAAAGACAAGCACTATTCAATAAACAACAGCAACAACAGCAACAATTAAATAACAGATTTGTTCCATCATTATACAATTCTCAAGAATATCAAAGAAGACAAAGTTTGGCTACTGCTGCTTATTCTGGAAATTATGCCAATAATAATATGAATAATGGTATGATATCTGGTGGGAATAGTATGATGAATAACCCAAATAATGCAATGTATAATTCCAATATCCATTCGTCAATGCAGAACACTCCGATGAATTATGCAGGTCTGACAACGATACCATCTATGTCACCCTACAGAAGACTAAGCGCATATCCAACAACTGGCGGAGTGGCACCATTCCAACCACCGTATAAACAATTGAGAAAGGAGGAACTTTTACAAAAACAACAATTAATAATCCCACAACTACAGAAATGTATAACTAAGAATGATTTGAAACCTACCGTCAATGATAAACCAAAATATAGAAGAGCTTCAGTACATTCACAAACTATTTCACCATTAAAGGGGTTAACTAAGAATTTAATTACTACATATCAATTATGTTCGCCTGATTTCATATATCAAACTTCAAAGAATCCTAAGAGAGTATTAACCAAACCAAGCGAACCAAAATTCAATAGTGGGTATGATAATGTTAATAGTGATTATATCTTGTATGTTAATGATGTTTTGGGTACTGAACAAAATAGAAAATATTTGGTGTTAGATATCCTGGGACAAGGTACATTTGGGCAAGTTGTTAAATGTCAAAACTTACAAACTAAAGAAATTTTAGCTGTAAAAGTGATTAAATCAAGATCGGAATATTTAAATCAAAGTATTACAGAAGCTAAAATTTTGGAATTATTAAATACAAAGATTGATCCGGACAATAAACATCATTTCTTAAGAATGTATGATTCGTTTGTACATAAAAATCATTTATGCCTAGTTTTTGAATTATTGAGTAATAATTTATATGAACTATTGAAACAAAATCAATATCATGGATTATCGATACAGTTGATTAAAATATTTACTAAACAAATCTTAGACTCCCTTTGTGTTCTAAAAGACAGTAAGCTGATCCATTGTGATTTGAAACCGGAAAATATCTTATTATGTTCTTCAGATAAACCAGATATTAAAGTTATTGATTTTGGTTCTTCATGTGAAGAGACAAGAACTGTATACACATATATTCAATCCAGATTCTATCGTGCTCCAGAAATTATATTAGGTATACCATATTCCACGAGTATAGATATGTGGTCTTTGGGTTGTATTGTTGCAGAATTATTCCTTGGTATTCCAATTTTTCCAGGTTCTTCAGAATTTAATCAAATAACAAGAATTGTTGACACATTAGATTATCCACCAAATTGGATGTTAGAAATGGGTAAAAACACAGGTAAATTTATGACTAAATTAAGTGAAGAAGTAATTCAAAATGTGGGACAAAAATATAGATTGAAAACTGTTGATGAATTTAATAATGATTTTAAAGATTTAAATGAAAAACCAGGTAAAAAATATTTTAAATGGTCAAAATTAAATGATATTATCATGAATTATAAGATGCCAAAAAACATTCAAAATTCAAATGATTTAATAAGACAAGAACTAAAACAACGGGATTGTTTAAATAATTTCTTGAATGGGCTATTAAATATTAATCCGTTAGAAAGATGGACACCACAACAAGCTTCCTTACATCCATTTATTACAAATCAACCATTCACCGGTGAATGGTTCCCACCAGGAAGTTTACCCTCATTATCTAAAAAGAGTCAACATACTCATACTAATGTCAATCATGATCATAATGTCAAGACATCGACAACAAATACTACACAATCGTTGACCCTATCAACACAACCTGATGATATTGATATGATGTTAGGTGATTCTAATAATGAAACAACAATGGCCACTAACAAGGATGTTTCTCATATGAAATTGGATAGTCCAATGAATGTGGATTCTGTGCTGACAGATCAAACTACAAATTTACATGTAACTAATGCCAATTCATGTAAATTAGAAGATAGTGATAAAAATATTGCTCTTTCACCACCTGAAGGTACGACAAAGAAATTTAATGACTTAACGATTCGAGAGGACTAATAATGAATAACAAGTAAAAAGTAAAAAAAGAAAATAAACACACAGAGACTTATTTGTAATAAATATTTCAATACATAATTTCATTCTATATAACTGCAATTAATTAATTATTAATTTAAAACCAATATGAAGAAAAATAATTATGGGAAATGTAATAAAATGATAGATATTTTGTTTATAATGTAATGAAATTCATAATTAAGTATATACAAGAAGAAAATATGGCTGGACATTATTTTGACGATGGAGGGGAAACCAACGATCCTTATCGTTTCATATGAAGAATTCATTTAAATCATTTATATGTGGTGAACTTTTTGTGAATTATTTTTAAATATATCGTAATTTTATGAAGGGAATTGATTGGAATAAATGACTATGGTAATAACCTTGCAAAAAAAAAATTATGCTTGTAATGGTTGATTTGGTACCGCATCAGGTAATGGTGGAGCCATTGGTTTAGCTTGCCATGCGGCATACCTCTGAAACATTAATCCAACACCTTCAATGACACCTAACAAACAAGCACAAGTAATAGCACTATTTCTTGTATGTTTCCAACCACCTCTAACAGCTAAAGCACCACCAGTAAATAAACCAGCAATAATTGCATTCCATGGATCTTCTCTTTTTCTAACAGCTTTAACACCACAATCAAATGTTGAGAAAAGACCACCCCAAACACCAAAATTACCACCAAGTACAGGAGCACGAGCTTTTATAGCATTTAATGAACCTAATCTTCTTTCACCAATTGGTGAATTTCTAAAACCTTTAATACCATGCCATACAACACCACCAATGGCCCCCATGGCAAAAGCACCACCAAAATCATTTAAAATGACAATAGGACATGGATCTCTTGAATGATCAGCAGACATCTTCTATATGTTTATATTTTTATTTTATTATGTTTTAATATATTTGACAGTTTATAAATAATCCTCTATAAAAAATCTTTTTATTTTACTATTTTAGAACTTTTAAAAAGATATTCCCCTTCCAAAAATAAACCCCAGATATTAGTGAAATTATATTAACACCAGCTTAATGTTTTGTTTGTGTATAACTTGATGAATATAGATGGATGATTCATTTATTGCTATTATAATTTATTCAAATAAATGAAGATTTAAACATTCCAATATTATCACTAACAACGGGTCAAAAGCCGGGTGATAAAATATTATTTAAGAGACACTACGTAATATACATTACGAATAAGCATCACTGAGATGACATATTGACACTATGACAAGATGCTTGAAAATGCCACAAAATAATTAATGAAAACTATGAATGTAAATTAATTGAATATGGGTATGAAAAATGTTTATATAAAATTATTAAAAATTATGGATATTTGTGGGGAATATATATGTGAGGGTTATAGAGTTATAATAGTGATGGTGTTCTATAATAATATATCAATTGAAACTGAGAGTAATGAATACTTATTTACAGTTTAATGAATATTATCACGTTTCTTAACTTCGAAACAGTAAGGTTTATTTTTTTAAAACAGACCAATTCATGTAGAATTATTATTGTTGTTGTTATTGTCGTTATTACCACTACTGCTACTAGTAGGATTCCCTTGAGGATTAGTCACTTCGATAAAATAGTACACGACGCCAGGATGGTTATTCTCGTTTAATACATTAAAATCACCAAACCTGTTCTCCTCCTGATACCCGTTCATATTATTAATTTCATTAACTAAAGTATCAGTATATTGCGGTATATTACGCCTACTACGTAAAATGGTGTGATTTGTATGATTATTATTCATCCTCCTCCTTTGTAAAACTGTTGATGTTGTCTTTCTTAACATTTTTGACTTGTTATGGTTTGTATATGTATAGTCTAAAGCTAACTTATTTATTTGCTTGGTTGGGTGTTACAGAGTTGTTATATAGTAGAATAAGAAAGTTATGTGAACAGGGGTGGAAGTATATAACTCTATATATAGGAATAAGATGATACAGGGATATTGCAGATCACTTAGTCAGCTGAGGGCGACAGATAACGAAATGGAAAATGGCGGAATCTAAAGGAAACTTTACTGGATTACGTACATTTTGTACAGAAACAGAAACACCGCCACATATTATGGATAGTCGTGCTTTTAGCTGTGGTATTTAATGGAATTTGGAACGTTTTGGAAATCGCAAGGGTTTGGATGTCTTCTTGCACGGTGCGGTTGCCCTTTTCGGCCAGTTGTGTTTGGGGTGACAATGGGTCTATTATTGTAAAACAATCGCATATGCAAGTTCTAAATCAACTTCAATTGTCTTTCGACATCACACAATGAAAGGAAGGAGACCCTGCCGGAATGCAGGCACCCGGAATTCTATTGTTTCCTCCAAAATACTGTCATAATTTCCAGATAATTCCAGTAATAATAATAATAAAAGATGAAAAGTTATCTCTATAAAAATGTGTCAACTACTGATATTTACAAGACATATTAGATCCGTATAGATGATATGTTTATTCACTCAACTTCCTCATTGGATTGTTGTTGTAATAAATATAATCCATATTCGGTAGGTCTAATATTTGTCATATTTTGCTCCCTTAACGTTTGTTTACTCTTCCCACCATATTCCCCCTGGGGGCAATTCTTGATATATTGTCCCAATTTATGACCATTACTTAATACTACAAATTTATCTCTTGTACGTCTATCAACAAATTTTATGACAACCTCATAAATCCACGCCATTACACTGGGTACATTAACAAAATATTTGGCATATAATGATTCGGGATAATAATCTTGGAAAATATTAACAATATTCTTAATACATGCTTTCATCTCTGAACTCATACCAAATATTATTGATACATGTTTATAATCATGTATTTGTGTCATATAACAATTATTATCATCATGAAAATCTAATAAATTTATACCTCTTTCCATTAATCCAATTCGATATCTTATAAACTTGTCTGCTTGTCCATTACCAAATATCTTTGATTTGTCCTTAATTTCACCATATAGATTCCATGTAAGAACTCTTTTATTTGGTTCATTGGCTGTATCCTCAGTTAAGATACCGATTTTCTCAAATATACTTTCGTGTTGCTCCATAAAACCAGCACTTAATGGATTGAATTTCTGTCTCCAATTTAATATCTTAACTACCTTCTCTTTAATCTCTACCACATTAAATTGATATGCTTTACATAATTTATAAATTAAATGATCTGCTACATCTTCATTATAATATTCTCCTCCATTACCCGATGGAATCAATTTATGTCCATAAAATTCATCATAATTATCACATTTAGATGAAATTAGTTTTGGTAATTGAGTCTTAATCTCTGTAAACACTTTCTTTTCATTATCATTCTTGAATTGAATCATATTCAATCTGTATTTCGTGCTTGGGGTGTCTCAGTTCTCTTCTCTTCTTTAAGCAGTTTTTTTTTTCACTATATTTTTCATCACTTTTAAATATGTAAAATAAATTAAATATACGAATCTGTTTGATATATAATAAAATCCGTTATACATTGTGATAAGCATTCCAAAACTCTAACCAAATTTGATACCATTTATTAATTACATTCCCATCCTTTTCATTTGTTATCTTCATATCCCATGGTTTCACTTTTTTAAAATCCAATATTTTAGCCCTATTGATAATATTATTCCCATCCCTATCTTTATGAATAAAATTATTTATATTTAACGACTCTTCATTATTTGGATCCAGGACACTAACATATCCATCTGATGATATCTTACCCCTTGTTTCACTAAATAATTCTTTTAATACATCCAAATCTCTTGCTTGTAATAATTTATTTATCTTATTCAATTTCTCATGATCATCACCATATAATGTGAAAAATTCCTTTATACACATTGAAACTTCTTTATTTGGCTTGAATATGATTAATTGTGGATCCTCTGAATCATCAATGGTTTCATTACTTAATAAGACACATGTTTCATTGTCTATTTCATTATTGATACTTGGTTCATCCAACAATTCATCAATGTTATCAATTATCATCGAAGTTGGTGTAATGTAACATACCAATTCAAAATTACTCTTAATAAATGAAACAAATAAAGATAATATAAACCATTGTTTATTAATTAAAGTTTGATATTGTGAGGTCCCAGATAATCTTGGGTTTGTTAAACATTTTTCATCCTGGAAATATTCTGTGGGGATAGGAATTGTATTAATATTATATTTAGCTAATTGTGATACATCAAGTTTTGAATCATGTAAAACATACATTGGATATTTGGAATTAGTTAATGATAAAGAGTAATAAAGAACAATCATAGCTTTAAATGCTTCAATTGAATTATCTGTCAATGTAGTAACCCAACATTTAGTTATCTCTGGTATTGATGATGATGGTGATCCTTCATGTGAAGTTGTGTAACGTTGTAAAAATGGATCATCGATTGACATTTCATTATTTGATGGACCTGAAAATGAACTTCTTGGGTTTAACAGTTGTCTTATCCATTGAACATCTTGAATTGAACTTCTCCTCGTAGTCATATGAGTTGATATTCTTGTAGGGTTTGTTGTAGTGGTAGTAGCACTACTAGCAACATTTGTACTAGTATCAGTGTTATTACCTGTCCTCGTAGCTGTATTGGTAACATTACTATTACTCCTACTATTACTAAATGGATTTCTTAATTGTTGTTGTTGTAAAATTTGTTGTTGTGACATATATTCATTTGCATGTTGTGGCATAGCCATTTGTGGTAATCGACTTGGAGATGTAGATCTACTTGATTCAATATCTAATTCATGTAAAATATCACTTACAGATTCTCTAGTATTTTCAGAAATACTATAATGATGTTTAAATAATTGATAATCTGGTTGTTGTTGTGTTCTTGACTCTGCTTCCACACTAATTGGAGTTCCGGAAGAACTCTCTTCATTTGTATTAGTAGTCATTACATTGATATTAGACGCATCTGGACGTTGTGTGATGGGTAAGAGTTCATTTGGGTTAGTCATAGCAGTTAAATTTGTACTACTAATAATGGGGGTACCAATTGGTGATGTTCTTCCTGGTGTCCCCGTGGTTGTGAAACCTTGCCCCGGAGTGAAAACAGTATCTTGTGGTGCAGACCATGATTTTCTAATTGCAGCAGCTAAATCATCTGGTAATTCTTCTCCACCAAATGCAAAATCACTCATTCCTGTGTGTACTTTTGTGAAGATATATCCTTAAGTATTGATTGTAATGAATAACCTATTAATTTGAGTATGGATCAAATGTAACAGCACAATATGCTATCCCTAGTAATGCACTCTGTTTTACAGACAACTTGTTGTTGTTGTTGTTAAAGTCTTTATTAAAACAGGAAACCCTTTAAGTTACTTTGATGATTTTCAATGTTACAATTTAGAAGTATTGCAAAATTCGTTAAAAATGGACTTTGATAGAGAAATTTAAAGGATTAACATGGGAAGTTTAAAGTAACAGGCTAAAGGGGCACTGTGTGTTTGTATGAGTGACAAGGGTTCAATATGAGAAGAGCGTTTCTTCACGTGACGGCAATTTTACATTCTTCCAAAGGTAGAGATACAAAAGAATTAAAATCTACAATTAAATTTCTTACCAAGGGATCTAAATCAACTAAAACAAATCAAGAACAAAAATATATTAATACCATTTTAAAAGTATTAAATTCAACATTACCAAATAAACATAAAACTGTTCAACGTGTAGAGACACATTATCAATTATTTTTCAATCAATTACAAAATGTGTTGGGTCAATTTGATGGTGATAAGATATCAAAGAGAAAGAGTGATATATCATTAGATAAGATAAATTATAAAGAAATGAAAAGTGGAGATTTATATAATAGATTAATGTTATTACAAATGATGAATAAATTAACCTTATTTGATATCACACAAATTCTTCTATCTAAAAATTTTAATCAATTTGAAAAGACATTACAAATGATATCCATATTTCCTATCAGTTCACAATTAAATATTTCAATATTAATATATTATAGATTGTTGAAAATACCGTCTAATGATTTGATACGGCATAATATATGGAATGAATATAATTTATTATGGATTGAAAATTTTAATAAATTACATCATTCAATACAAAGAATATTATGGAGATGTCTTTATATGAAAGATCCAAAACTAATAAATGAAATAATACAATACACTTTACAAGGTCAATGGGATATAAACAGGTTGGTGATTTTATATCAATCATTATTTGGTCATGTTTATAAGATGGATTTACCTAAGATATCTTCGGTCCCTAGTAATAGTAATAATATTCATCAAAATCAAGAGCTTTTCATTAAAGTGATTGATTTACTATCACCATTTGAAATCATATTCAAATCACAAATGATTAAGATTGTTAAATTAAGTATACAATTAAATTTAGATGGATCAAAACCACAAAAGATTGGTGATCAATATAAATTTACCACATCATTAAATTTAATCTTACAAGATATTTATAATAGTAATTCGTTAGAATCTGATCAATTAAGGACGAATTTGAAAGAGATACTTACTATTATAAATAATCAAGAGAATGAATTAAAGACACAAATGTCCTTAAAATTTATATAAGAAAAGAAAAGGGAAATGTTCCAAGCCATAGGTCATCACCATTTCATGGATCGCTTAACCCTAAAAGGGAAGCAACCTCTAACGGCGATGGTTTTAAAGCTGGAGATTATTTAAATATCTCGTAAGATAAAATAAATAATATTAGTTTAATTTTTGATATTAAATATATTTTGTATTGATAGTAATATTAGAAAATCCATATATGAGACATAGAACTTTTCCCAAAATTAAAACAAATGATATTCTTAATAACAATATAAACAAAATTAATTGAAACAAAAAGGACAAAAATTCAATTCATCCAAATGAATAAGATCAGAGAGATAATAATCCATCTATTCCATTTTCATAATCCAAAGAGAAAGAACAAACAACAAAAGAAAAGACTATATGTAGAGCATACGATTCAAAGAAAATATTCAAATAGAAATAAAAAAAACCTCAAACGGAAATTATAAAAGAGAGAGAAAATGATGTCTATCAATGGATTAAATAGTCAATAAAATGTCAAAAATTTATGGAAATGTCAAAAATTTAACGTGTACTAAATAATCACGAATTTAATATCAAAAGAAGAAATCTCCATCAAATAACCCCATATAGATATAATTCCATTTAAAGATTTTCAAAGACTATTAAAAATGATCCAAACCATACACTCAAACACAGAATTTTATTCTTTCATATATTCCCTCCTCATCTCAAAAGAAGACGAAAAATAAATTGGAATAAACTTTAAATTAGTTCCAAAAAATTCACCTTATGAATCGAATGAAAATCTTTTTTTCCCAACTAAACTGTCATACATATAATAAGATATTTATTCATTTTAATTATTGAAAAAAAAAAGATCATAGTTATCCATATACAGAAATCTAAAAGATTTTTTCTTTGTGTTTCTTTACCTTTTGGGAAGAAGCAAAGACAGAACAGAATTTTCCAAGAATTCACTCTTTTTATATGAAAAAAAAAAAAAAAAAAAAAGAGAAATTGACCGTCATCGGCAAAAACAAACACTTGACAAAAAATTTAATTAGGTATAATTTCAAATAAAAGAAAGAATGCAATATTATGAAGTATATATATATATATATATATATGGGGGAAGGAACACAGAATTTTACATGAATGTTGCCCTTCTCGTTACAGAATCATCATTACTATTTGAATTATCTAAATTGTTTTTAAAAGTTTTAAAAGAATATAAATTTTTAGTCCAACCGTTTAAATTTGATTTAAAATCAAAATGATAAAAAATTGGATGAAAAATTCTTTCATTATTTTCTTCAATAGTGATTGTTGGAATATCATTTAACATTAAAAATCTTAATTCTGGGAAGCCTTTCAAGAAAGTGAAATAAGTTTGTTTAAAATGATGTATCATTGCATGATATAAATCAATTATATCTCTTTTTGTCAATGGATCATGTGGTAATCTATCGATCTTGTTATTATCTTGTCTTGATGTAAGTAATACATCCAATTGATTTTCATTATTTGTGTTGGGGGTATTTAATAATTGTGATTTATTTTGTCTATAATTAGCTAAATTAATATTCATCTTTTTAACAAATTCATCTAAATTCATTGGTTGTGTTCTTACACTTGGATATGAATCACAAGCTTTTGAATATGGTAAAAGAGATAAATATCTCATCATTTTGAAAATATCCTTTGCAGCAATATCTTGTACATCAGTTAAATAATAATCAATGGGGAACATAAAAATTTTTTTCCTTATAATATTATTAAATGTATTATTACAATTATGACAATAACATTTTTGATTTAATGTAAATTTATTACCTGACATATCAATTATTGGTGAATCAATACCTTCAAATCTAATATCAATAAATTGTAATTTTTTACAAGTGATTAAAATTGATAAAAAAATTTGTGGATTTGTTGTCTCTGGGATATAATCTTCTAAAAAATCCATTTTCAATCTTTTCAAATTTGTTAATTTATTAAATAAATCCATTAATACTAATTTATCTTGTTTAATTGAGATTAAAGATAAATCTTCTAAAAAGATAAATTTTTGAAATTGTTTAATCATTTCAATTTCATGTGACATTAATGATTCATTCCAAGATATAATAGTTAAAATTTTTAAAGTTCTAATATCAAAAATATCAGTTAATGAGGTGAATTTAGGTAAAGAATTAGATTTAAAATATTTATTTGAATAAAATTCATGTCTCCAATGTAATTTTAAATCTATAATAGTTAATTTTTCATTTAATGGATAAAGATAATTGAAAAGTTTTAATGGATCAATGAAAAGAGTCATATAAGATAAATTTGTGGAAATTCTTTGATTTAAATATTTGACTAAATTTGGAATATAATTTTCAGGTACTTCTAATTCGGGTAAAGAATTTGGTGGAGCCATATCAAAACTAATTAAATTTTTGTTAGAATAGAGACCTGAGGCAATAATATCATTACAAGATGGATCTGTTACATTTTCTAATCTTTGTAAAGATTTCCCCTTGTTACATAAAATTTTCAATATTTTTTTTTGTAAAATTGGATCTAAATCCCAATTAATCCTAATCCATTGAATTAAGTTGATTAGAGAGGGGTTAGATTCCAGACTACGGATTAATTTATTTAATTTCATGTTGGCGATATCTCTTGATTCATCTTCATTTAAAAATGAAGGAATATAAATTAAAGTCCAATTAATTGCTAAATTAATAAAATCACTTCTAACCACATTTGAATCATTCAAATAAATTCTTCTATAAATTAGTTTTAACGTCAAATGATACCAATTTTTACATACTAATAAGCATGATAATCTATCTTGTTGTGGCAAATTAGCAATAATTTCAAATAAAAGATCATTTGAAAGTTTATGTATGGGGAAAGTTGAGTTTTGTGTATTCCGTATTAACGTACTATTAGGACGACGT
>PPOL03000046.1:0-83223 GCA_003708905.3 Monosporozyma siamensis
TATATGGTTTTGTATATTACTTTTAATAAACCAGGCGTTAATTACACTATTTTACCTTTCATTTTTTGGAAAATTCTAGATTATTTTAAACTATGAAACTAGTCATACATTTTTACCTAAAATACCAGGTTATACCTTATTTGAGACTCCAAGGTACTTAATTTTAGAAAAAACAAACATTTATCAACAAAAAATTGTTAAAACTTTGATAAATACCCAAGGACTTGGAAACAGAGGAAAAAATTTAAATAATTAGGAAAGAAATGGAGGGCACTTTACTGGGTTTAAATATGTTCATTTTTGGCCCTATGTTGCAAAAAAATCAGCCTATGTGTCACTGGCAAACCACAAAAATAGAAAAGTAAAATCAGTACTCACCTTATTAGTTTTTTGTTCTTAGCTTATAACAACTTTAAAAATAGCATTCAAGTGTTCCGCATTATAGTTCTAAATAATAATTGTCGAATTGTAGTGGGGACCATTGTTTTGGAAGAAAAGATTTTATGTTTATTCAAATTTAAGACTTTTTTTAAATTAAAAATCCTTAGGAAAATAGGTAATTTTATATTTTGGTTAAAAAATTGGAATACATGTTGTAATAATTTACTGACTATATAAAAAGGGAATTATAATAGATTGTGGATCTGTAGCTTTTGATTACTTTCAAGTATCACAATATATTTTTACTTTTATATTTTTTGATGATAACTTTTCATGAAGTAAGAAAACAAATATTTCTTGTTATTTTTGTCGACAACTTCATTTTTATATCACTTTACACACTTCTATCCTGATAAGAAGTAGGGCCTATAATGTTACTGTAAGTAACAGACATTCTTAGCTTTAATATTTTTAGTATTATTCATTTATAATAATATTGAAGTAGATCTTCGGTTATATAAAACAAATAACCATTATATAATGTATAAAACCATATGTAATAAATAATATATTACTTTGTCATAAGTATAGTAAATGAATAATTACTCTGTCTTATATATGGTAGAACAAGGAGTCATTTCATTTAGAATAGAGATGGATTAAGATCCTTGCATCCTATGAAATGTAACAATTAGGAAATAAAGATTCCTATTTGGTATACATCCTTGATTAGTAACCAATATGCGACTGGATGTGCATGAAATAGCCTATGGACTCCTTTAGACCCAATATCTAAGATATACACTTTTTATATCCCATATATAGAATAATATACCTTTTATGCTTTATTGTACCTTATATCTAGTTCTAGAATAGTATTTTTATTGCTCATTGTGCTTCCCATTTACAGATACAGAATTTATTACAATCCCCATTTGTAAATAACCCGTAAATTATTGCAAGCTGTAGTCTAAAAAAATTTCAATAGAGCTACTTAACACCATCTTCAGAATAGATTTTTTGAAATATAAGTGTCGTTACTAATTCAAACAGGGACCTCACTTTTTTACAGTGGGGTATTTAGAACTTTGTTTTATTGTCAGTCAAGAAAAATTTAATGAGGAAGTTATAACTTTGTTTATGAAGGATTTTACAATCTATTTTACAAATCTTTCCTTGAATTATACCAACTCTTAAAGGTTTTGCTCATTTTTCACAGTATTTATTATAGCCTAAAGAACAGAAAATTTAGGGGACCTTAACCGTTTACAACTTAAGGAGGTTTCAAAAGTTAAATATGCCTAGACATACAAGGTAAAAGAACAATTTCTATGTTTGAAATGAAAATAACCAAATTGAACTACCGTTCCACTCTTTGTGACAAAAAATGTTGCTAGGTCCTTCCAATTAAAATGTACGGATTTATATTTTTTTGGTACTAAAATCAAAAGAGTAGGTTAGATTGAGTAAACCTTGGTGAGCATATACCCCCCATAGCCTTAATATCACTACAATTCTTCACCAAGTTTTTAAGGAACAGGGTAAAAATCAGGGAAGAAAAACCTTTCGAAAGTTTAGTTTTTCTTAGTAGTAGTATCAGTAGTAGTAGTAGTTGGTTCAAACCTCTAGTTTGCGGTGAGAGGGAGAATGTTTAAAAATGAAAGAAACGTAACTTGATTACTACAAGTGCGCGCACTTAATGTGTAAACGCTAAGAGATTTTATCTTCTAATGTTAGGCTCCACACTCAAATGAAACAAATTATGAAAATAAAGGGAGCTAAAATTCTGTTAAATGTTTACCATTATAATTGTCCCTTTGCATTTCATTCATCTTGATAGGCCGTTATTTTATATTACCATTACATAAACCTGCATATAATTATACCTTCTGAATTAAAAATTTAGTGTTACCTCGAAGTTCTTGTCTACGCTTTATCCATGTGTCCATATTTATTATTTGTATTCATTTTTGTATCCTTTTTTAAGCCTTTCATATTCTTGATGTTTTTTTTTCCGGAGGGAAGCAAGGAAAAATTTGAAGAAAAAAAAGTTTTAAATGTGAGATCCCTGAAGGAATACTTCTGTTCAATACTTCTAAGTTGTGTTAAAGGTCTTCTTCTCCAACAAACCATATACACATACCCCCACGCATAAACTTATTTCATATATTCATTATTACATAACGCTTTTGTTTTTTCCCTTTTTGCTATAGCTGCCTTTTCCTTTAACCGCTGCTATTACTTCCAAAAAATTGTTTTCGTTATACGCCCTATTTATTTAGTTTTTATTATATTTGGAGCGACTCAATACTTATTATACTATTTTTGTTTTAAATATTTGGTAAATAGTAATACTGTTTGAGTATTGCAGTTATTTGTTAGCATAAATTCTTTTTAAAAGAAAATGGATCATCCAAGAACGTCTAGTGTGGCCACCGTCTCAAGTACAACAGATAATACAACAGCGGCAGCTTCCACAAATACCAACCAGCAATCAAGCTCAAGCTCTTCGAATACTACAACTTCTACACCCATTCCTTCCTCTTCAAGTTCACAAAATTTATCGAATAGGAGTAGTAGTGGATGTATTAACTCTAGCGGGATCATACAACATAGCTCCCATAATAATAAAAATACTAAGATGATAACCTCAAACCATCTAGGCACAATTGCTGTTTCAAGCGATGATGATTCTGATATGGATATTGATTTAGAGGAAGATCGGAAATTCACAAATGATACAAATATGCTTAACGGAAGTAGTGTATCCCCATCTGCTAATCTACCAATCAATTCCTCTAATCCTAATAAAAGCGTTACTACTACTGATAATGACGATGTAACTTTACAGAGCACTGATTCAAATTCTATACTGTTCAAACATTTCGATTCCACAACTGGCCAATTTTTAAGCAATAATGATCCTGATAACAGTAATATTTCATCTGATATTGTAATGAACGACAGTAAGCCTACTAACACCTCTGTGACTCCGCTTAATATACACAGACACCAAAGAGATCAATCAACATTATTATTACCTCCTCCATTGCAACGTGACTCAAACAAGTCTAATTTACCTGTTTCAAGTTCAAATCAACTAAATCAACCAATTATTACTAATATACCTCCTGCACTAAAAATTCTATCAAATATGAAATCCAGATCGTACTCAGTTCCAACAATCTTACATTCTTCCTTGAAAAGACTATCCACAAGTAATGGTATATATACCCATCCTATGGGTGGGAACCCTCATCTTATCATGAAAAAGAAGATTTTAAAGAATAATAATATAAACAATAGTAACATTACATACAACAACAGTGATAACATAGGCTCTGGTACTTCTAACCGCAGTCACCATCATCACCATCATCACCATCGCCACGGAAGCGGTCGTCATTTTGTCAAAACCATGGTTATTGCCCCTATATCGTCATCCCATTCAAATTCAAATTCAACATCGAGTTCGACTTCGAATTCAAATATATCTACCCCATCAGTAGATAAGGATATGGATATCGATAAGGATAATACTAGTACGAATAACATTATCTCATCATCAGCTCCTTTAATGAACGCTGTAGTATTTAATCAAGATCTTAGTGATAATCATAACAGCACTACTACAATACAGGATAGAATAAAATATTTTAATAGACAACAATCTCGCAAGCTAAATTTATTACTACCTCCAATTAATTTACAATGTTTAAAAGAAATTGATCTACAAGAAATAGTGAAGAACCCCCAATTAAGGCATGATATCATCTTTGATCCACTTTTACAATTTAGACCTAATCTAGATGGTGAAAGGGGTATTAAAAAGAGACAAATTTCAGAAACTTACTGGAACGATGTTGAAAATGAACTACTTGTTTACATGAATCAACCTGCCCTCTTCAATTACCATTGCACAAGATTGGTCCCACTATTCGATACATTAAGGAATATTCTACTTACTATTGTACCCCAAAGAGAGTATCAACAAGTCATGAATATCTTGGACACTGAGCTAAATGTTCAGAATCTAGTGAAGAGTGGTGCCATTTGGTCAAGCACTAATGATTTATCAATTTGGTTGGCACAGCTATTTAAGCACCATTGCGCCCCAATGCGAGATTCGTGGGTAGATAAAATGAAGCTAAAGTTCGATGATGCAATGAAGGAGCAATCAATATCGAAGTTGATAGATGGATTTAAATTAATCTTCCAGATTTTGGAAGCCATGAAGCTTGACATTGCGAATCATCAAATTAGATTATTGAGACCTGCACTTTTAAGCAATGCTGTCGAATTTGAAAGACAATATTTTAATTCGTTAATGCCCGAATCCTATGGATTGGAAAATGGTTCCAAGCAGCGTAAAAACACTGCCAACAATATTGGGAAAAAGTTTTTATTAAAATCTTCATTAGTTTGGTTTGAAGAGAAGTTTAAAGAGTATTCACCAACTTTAGAAAAAGCTGATCCAGAGGACAGATTTATTGTCCCTACTGTATACCGAGTTTCAATCAGGTCGATTATCAATCTGTTATCATGCCGCAAGATGGTCCGAGAATATCCTACTTCATTATCATTTGATCATGCACGATTAATACTATTGAGGGCAGATATCAGACAGCTAGTATGTCTGCTTGTCTGTAGATTATTATTCCAACAACTGGTAGCCAATGATAAAGATTTATTACCTGAAACTAAAAGATATATTTTAACAAACTATGACAACAATAAGCTGCAAAATGAAATCATTAGTATTATTACAGATGAGCATGGAAACTGTAGATGGACTAAGAATACCTTATCAATTGCAGTCCATTTATGTAAAGTGATCAATGACCTAACTTCAGAATATGAAAACCAAAAAGTTAGTAAGAATACTGTTACCAACAGCACTACCGCCAACATCTCTGTGTCAGCATCGATAAATTTACCTACATTAGACAACCAAAAGATAGCGTTTGCAAAGGCATGGTTATCAAAACAAACTCAACCTTTAAGTGAAATATATGGTGTTTTAGAAAACAGAGTTTTTTCTACTTTAGAGAATAGTATTTTCGATAAATCAGAGTGTACCATGGATGGTAGAGTAAAGCAAGATTTTGTATACTTATACAACCCGGTAAGCACAAGCACATTATCCAGTGGGAACACCAGTGAACTTACATCATCAGATAGGACTGATAATTCCTTAGAGGAGAGTGATAAAAATACTGGATCGGTTAGTAAAGAGTCAAATAAATTATTACCCTTCAAACCGTTGGCAGCAAGCTCCAAAACAAGGAGTAGCAATAATATAATGGCAATCACTGATATGGAACAATTTGAGAATATCTATCGCCATTTATATACAATAATCAATTTACATTGGTCTGTTTTTGGTTCCCATTATGTTGATTTATTAGCTGATAAGGTCAAGACGGTCTGAGATGTCTCTCTTACTACACAGATATATTTTTTTTTTATTTTATTTTAATTTTTTTTTACCTCACTTAACCCAATTTAATCTCTATCCATGCATTACTATATATCCAATATAAATATATATACCTATATTATATTTAAGTATAGTTTACTTATTACCTTGGATTTTTGTCCATTCTTTAGCATATGTGGAGTTTTTTAACTTCTCCGCATTTACTTCTTTAAGACTGGCCAAATTTTCAAAAAAATTAAAAATAAACGCAAAAATTGTTTCTAGCGACTGAGTGAACCGCTTGACACGTAAAAGTGTAATCACAATTATTCTTCAAGTTAATAACGAATATAAATTCAAGTAAAGAATTACGGAGAAAGATTTATACGTATACAATCTATTCTTTTAAGAACACGGTATCAACGAGTTAAATAAATATAACAACGCCCACCATATACCTTACAGCTCCCTAATACTGACGTCGCGATGAAGTTTATTGACGAGTTGGATATTGAAAGAGTTAACCAGACTTTAAATTTTGAAACAAGTGATTGCAAGATTACCGGTGGATGTGATATCTACACTACGAAACCAGTTGCATCGGATAAAAAGCTGTATAAAAGAATTGACCATCATTTAGAAACCATATTGCAGGAAAATGAAAGTTATAATGCTGCCGTACAACAACAGATCATCAATGACTCAAATGGGTATTTATCACCACCACCCTTAAGTAATAATAGTAATAGCAATGGTATTATTCCAATTCTAGAAGAGCATTTAGATAGTAATGATAGTAGGAGAAATAGTTTATCATTTTGGGAACAAAAAAGAAGAATGTCAATCACAGAACCTATAAACAGCCCATCTAATAACAGCACTAGTGTTGTAAATAGTCCTGTATTGGCAAAGACAGATTTGAATGACTCTAGCAACAACCTGCTGCAAAACCAGATGGTAAAGACTTCGAAATTAAATGACCAAAATTTGAAGGAATTAGTGATGAAAAATTACAGTACTACGACTAATAAAGGAAACGACTATTTAAGTTCTTCTTCTGTAGAGTCCAACAGTTACTCAAGGAAGAGAAAATCATTTTCAAATAGTAATATGAGAAGAACGAGTAGTTCTAGCAGTTTAAGAAGTAATTCAATTACCAACACCCCTGTTTTGAAATCACCAAAATTACGAAGGTCCTCATTAAATGATGTGAATAACAGCACAATAAACATAGGCCCATTTGGTCCTATCAATGAACCTTCAAGTAGAAGAACCTTTGCTTATTTAATTGCCATTCTAAATGCATCATACCCAGACCACGATTTTTCTTCGTTGGAACCTACCGACTTTACTAAGAGTTCGTTAAAATCATTTATCTCTAAATTTGAAAATTCCCTTTATTCGATGGGTAAACAATTAAATGAGCAAGATTGGATTTGGGAAATTATCAATAACCATATGACGCTATCGGATTGTGTAGTATACCAATATAATCCTTCGAAATTTTTTTTGGAAGATGAACCAGGCTACCTTTGGAGCCTGATGGGATTTCTTTTTAACAGAAAGAGGAAAAGAGTTGCTTTCATCTATTTGATTTCTTCAAGGTTAAATAAAGATAAAGCCATAAGGACAAATGATACGGATCTTGATAACGAAAACGGCTTACTTGGTACAAGTAATAACATTGACGATGATGCAGTTTCGTACTATTCTTTTTCTACCAAGTCGAATAGGAATAGAGATATTTTAATCGATGATTCAATTGACAACTATGAAGGAGAATATGATCTAATAAATGATGAAAATGCTATTCAAGATTCTGACGATGATGAGTATTAATACTGAATTTCCAATTTAATACATTTCATTCTGCCTTTGTTATATAAATCAGTTCATATTATATTAATATATTATTTGTTAATCTATTTTGTATATATACATATTATATATATGCAATTGTATCATTCTAGTAAACCATATCATTGTCCATTTGTACGATAAACAATTTAACCCTCAGTAGATTCCATACCTCGTTTGGTAATAGCATAAGATATCGAGTTACTGCCACAATATGTTGAAAATACAACGTGTAAAGTCCTTTTAACTTGCCAGAATGAACTTTCATCTATTCCTCTGTATATTTTCAATTCACCTCTTTTAATCATTGGAGATGCTTTGTATGATTTTTTCAATAATATCCTTGTTGAAACATAATTCGCCCAGGATAAACCTAAATTGGGTATCTTGGAATCCAATTTCCTTCTTTTCCTCGGAATTATCAATTTTCTTGCATTTATTTTCTCTTTAGAGTATGATATGTCACTGGGATTAGGAATTTTATCTCCATCTTTAAGATTATCCACCACTTCCTTATCAGTTACAGACTTATTTCCATTACTCGTAGGTGGCTGCGTTGATATCAGTTTAGCTTGTTTAGAGGCTGCAACAACTTTATTAATTTCCTTTTCAATTAACATAGAATCTTCATCATCTGATAGGATTTCATCCAATCGAGGTATACTAACTTGATTTGAATTGAAATTAGTTTTCTTATTTACAGATTTTGATCCATCCATCCCTGTTGAAGTAAAATCAACACTAGGATTATTTATATTGTTCCCACCCATTTCATTAAATCTATGTCTATACAAAATACTAGAATTTTTCCATCCTACCATCCACCCCATTTGATAATCATAATCTGTAACAAATTGCCGTATTGGTTCTGCATTTTCCATTAAAGGTTTATCACCAACTTGATTAGCAACCACGACAGCTAAATTATATTTATTAGCCAGAGTTAAAAGGTTCTCTGCCAATTTTTCAATATAAAATCTGTTTGTTTGAGAATTCTTAATTGAATTATTTTCTAATTCAACTCTTAAATGATGTGATATTGAATCAATAATAATTAATTTTATACTATCCTTGTATCTATCTAATAGAATTGGTAACTGAACGTTTAATATATGTTCTTGACTAGTTAAATCATTACAACTTACAGTAAAGATATTCTTTTGAGAAATGATATCACGATTCTTGCTATATATTGGATTTTCTTCCAACATTTCTTGTACTCGCTGAGTAGTTAAATCACCTTCTGTTGTAATAAAGACACAATGACCATTGAGACCATTTCCCTCTGGAGGTAATTGTACAGTAAGACCCAATTGCATTAACAATTGTGATTTTCCCGTGGAAGATTCTCCAAAAATTTCAGTAATACCCTGGGTAAAGATCCCACCACCTAAATTTTCATCTAGTTTAATATCTCCAGTAGTGAAACATATTGGTTGTGATGAAACAATTTCATTTTCTTCATCATTCTCTGAGGTATGGTATGGTTTAATTAATTTTGCTCTATCTTTAGTAACAAATTGTTCATTAAATTCATTCATTAATTGAACTTGGAATTTATTAACTTCCACCACAGATCTTTGTAATAATTTAGATAATTCTGATAAATTTAATGTTAAGAAATCAATTACAGACACGTAATTTCTATTGGCATTATCTAATAATTGTGTAAATTCTGGATCATAAAGAAGTTTGCTGTCGGGCAATTCATCATATAGATCCATTTGATAAGTTCACCCTTTCTGAAAATATGCAGTGGATGGGTGAAGGCGATGTTTTGTTACTGCCATTACTATTACTTTCTTATTATTTTTTCATTCTTATTATCTTGAAAAGAAAACATCAAAAACTCATCGAATTTTCAAAAGGTGATGAGCCAACTAAAGACAAACATATAAATGTCGAACTATTAAAGGGTAGTATTATTAAGATTGTTTTATTTCTTAAAATGTAACTACTTCTTGACGAATATACATACAAATTAAATAGATGAATGTTTGAATAAATTTTATATGGATGCAAGAACTTAATTTTTCTTTCCCGATAATGGGTTAGTGGCTGCTCTTTCCGATTGAGTTGATGATGAAGATTCTGTAGAATTGGAAGAACTTTCTTGTGCCATGGTATTATGTTGTTCTACAAAAGGTGAACTTTGTGGTGGATGAGATGGCGAAGTCATATTATAATATTGTTGAGCAGTATAACTTGGTCTATTAAAATCGAATTCATTTGTATTAAAATCTGAAGGTGAATCATGTACTATAGCTCTAGCAGGTCTTTCCATTCCTAAAGAATCATTTGAATTAACTTCTTGTACTAAAGGTGGTGGAGGTAAATATTCTGCTTTACCATTTGGGTGGAATTCACCTCTTTCATCATAATAACCTAAATCATTAATATTTGCCTCTTCTGTATATTCAGGTACATAGTCTTCCACTACACGTTGTGTATTACCATGATATTGTTGTTCAGATTGTCTATATGACGGTGGAGTCATCCATGCTGTACCTCTAATTGGTGCTTGACCATTAAATCTTCTTCTTCTATTAGTAGTGATCGTGAAAAGGAAAACTGCAAGGAACCCAATAACAAATAAAATAAATAGAATCCACCTCCCCCATTGCCAACTGGAACTATTTGGATCATCCGTTAGAAACATCCCATCATCACTACTATCACTAGTAGCTCTTTTCAATAAATACAAAAGAGATGGTGAAGGTGATGGAGTGAATATGGGTGTGGCTAAAGATCGGGTTGAAAATAATAAAGATAACAACGATACGAGAAGTTTGTGTTGAAAAGTCATGGGTATAGTAGTGGGTATCTAGTTATGAAATTTTTTTTATAGTACTACTTGTTAAAGTGGCAAATGTGCTTTATCTTATTTAAACTCTGTTCAGAACTATTCAGTGTAAAAGTCAATACCAGATCAAAACTGTGAACGGTATCAGTAATAACAAAAAATGCTCAACTCTTGTAACAGTAAAATACAAATCTCCTAGTAAAGGAAAATTTTTTCTATCTCTTCAACAGGGGAATTATAACAAAAAAACACGGATAAACAAACAAATACAGAAGGACAGTAACTTTTGCTTTTAGTAGATCAGTATAGAGAACAGCGACTGTATTTAGTATATATATATATGTATGCCGATGTGTGTCTATGGATTTAGACAGCTGTTTGCTTGCTGATGTTTCGTGATGTGAATTGAATCAGTTGCAGATTTCAAGTCTTCTCTTTTTTTGTTTTCTGGAATTTTGTTTTTTTGTCATGAGATGTCGAGTTTGCAGTGACATTAAAAGAAGAAGAAGAAGAAGGTGATGTTGATGTCTGGTCAAGCGGTTCACAGAGCAATGTTGTCGAGAGAAAGAATATTAACACTATTTGCTTCTTGTCAAAATGGAATTTGTCAAGAATTCCAACGCAGATCTAGAATCTGATTCAGGTAATGAGTCCCTAATATTCTCAAGGGCTTTATCTCTATATTCACGAGCCAGCTCGTATGTTTGTTCTGCACCATTATATTTCTTCACTAGAGTCAATGCCGTCTCTAAATCCCCAGGGTTTTGGAAATTTCTCTTTAATAATGTACCTAAAGATGGATCTTGTCTCCAGGCAAATAATACTGGTGCTGTTGAGATCCCTAATTTCAAATCAACATTTGTACTCTTACCCATTTGTTTACTAGATGCTGTAAAATCTAACATATCATCCACTAATTGGAAACATAACCCTAAATTCTTACCAAATTGATAACAAGATTCAATAATTTCTGGTTTAACACCAGATAATATTGCTGCACTTCTTAATGACATTGAGATTAAAGAACCTGTCTTTAAATATGATTTATGAATATAATAATCAAAGGCTTGATCCACTTCATCATTGAGTTGTGACACTGGAGTTGTACCGGTGGAAGTAATTTCTTGAATTTTTGTCCCATTTGATACAGAAATTTCCTCTTCCTTTTCTTCTGTGTTATGTAATTGCATAAACTCACCTTCTACCAAACTAGCAATACAACTAGACATAATTTCAACCACTTGTGGATCTTGTAATCTAGAAATTGCTACTGTGGCTCTACCCAATAAGAAATCACCAGCAAGAACAGCCATTTTATTAGTAAATGCAATATTCCCACTTGGTTTCCCACGTCTTGTATCTGCATGATCAATAACATCATCATGTAATAAAGATGCAGTATGAATCATTTCTACAATTTCAGCTAATCTTCTTTGTCTTGGTAGGATTCCATTATTTTGATCAAATTTATCAACATTATTGGTCTTAAATGAAAGATTTCCCTGTGTTAAAGGATGAAATTTTGAATGTTTTGTAAAATCATCAGTCCAACCATGTAAAATGTTCAATGGTGTAAATGACTCCACGGGTGGTTGTTTTAACCACTGTAATGTGGTATCATTTAATTTTCTTTCATTTAATGGGATCTCATTTAATGCTCTAGATAATAATAATACTAATAAAGGTCTAACTTTTTTCCCCTCAGTTTCAAAATAATAACTTGATACCCGATCTAAATACGGATTCCCCGTACCAATTAAAGCAATAATATTTTGTGCTAAATGATTCATTTCATTTGATACTAAAGATATTGGATTATTTAATAATGCTCGAGGTGTGACTAATTTACTGACAGCGTTTAAAGCCACTGCAAAAGAGGATTTATTCCTAGTGAAATTCCTCACACATTTAACACCGTTAAACATAGTCAATTGTGAAGTGTGGAATAATGCGATATCTGTTTAAACACTGCACTGCTAGTTTAACTCTCTACAAATGGGTTTTGTACCTTTTTGTGTTTTAATGACATTTTTTTTTTTCATTGCTGCAAATTTGAAAAAATAACAACATTTAACGTTTAATGACTGCCAAACAGTGGATTGAATGTTTATCACAACACAGTAACAGGCAGCACAAGTGAAATATGAGTTATAGGGAGGGCAGTAACAATGGTAATGGACCCAGTGGGTTTAATTTTCCCGGGTTTCAAAGTGGTCTTTCTTTAGTGAAGACAATATTATCCAATACATTAAATACATCAAATAATATTCCACAACATATTGGGTTCATTATGGATGGTAATAGAAGGTATGCACGTAAATCTGGGATGCCGATCAATGAAGGTCACGAAGCTGGATTTTTCAGTATGAGTCGTGTCTTAGAACTTTGTTATGCCTCAGGTGTAAAGACTGCGACAGTTTATGCCTTTTCCATTGAGAATTTTAAACGTAGTCCCAGTGAAGTGGATGCTTTAATGAAACTGGCACATGATAGAATTAGACAGTTATGTGAAAATGGAGAATTAGCACATAAATATGGTGTTCGTGTTCGTGTCATTGGTAATTTATCATTATTAGATAAAGATTTATTAGAAGAAATTGCAGTGACTACCAAGATGACACAGTATAATACTAGAGCAACATTAAATATTTGTTTCCCCTACACTGGGCGTGAAGAAATTGTGCATTCAATGAAAGATGTGATATCATTAAATAATAATAATAATATAAACACAATCGATGAAACCATGTTAGATTCTCATTTGTATACAGGTAAATTACCGCCATTAGATCTTTTAATTAGAACTAGTGGTGTTTGTAGATTAAGTGATTTCATGATCTGGCAAGTGACGAATCGTAGAACACAAGTGGAATTAGTGGACTGTTTATGGCCCGAATTTGGTCCTGCATGGATGGCATGGATCTTATTAAAATATTCATTTAATAAATATTTCACTCCAATGGAAGGTGACAACGACGACGATGAAGACACACTGGACAAGACTGTCAAGGAGACCTCACTGTCGTCATCATCAACATCACCCTCTGCCATGTCCTCATCCTCTTCAGTCCTGTTAAAGAAGGACCCACAACATATCAACAGTCCAACACCTCATGGGATCAGAAAGGAGAAACTCCAGTGACCGAAAATAAGCTGTAACATACCCCATATAGAAATACTACGTTGTATACACATATTATATATACGTTCAATACCCATTTACAAGAAGCAACAAGTGTCGTGAGTGAGAACTTGTCACTGTCACTTGGACTGTCAGACCACGTGACCTTTCCGCAAAAAAAATTTTTTTGCGATGCGATGAGCTTCAAAAATTTTTATATACATTGAAATGTGAATATGAAATAGTGATATATAATCATCTAAAGATATAAATATATCATCGATCCTTAGTCTTATTTATCCCTCTTTTACCTGCCACTATAGACCATTCAAACACCCGAGATGGTGAAGAAGGAAAATATTACTAAATCTACAAAGAAGTTTAGATATTCTTCTTTCAAAGCAAGAATCGATGACTTGAAAATTGAGCCCGCTAGAAATTTAGAGAAAAGAGTTCATGATTATGTGGAAACTTCACATTTTTTGGCCTCCTTTGATCACTGGAAGGATACTAATTTAAGCGGTCAATTTACTGCTTTTGCTATTGAAGTGGAACCAATTGTTCAAACTTTACCACAAATTTTATATCATCAGGATAAAATTTTTAAAATTTTGATCAATTATATATCAAAGGAAGATGATAAATCGTTACAACCATTATTGGATCTTTTTGCACAATTTGTTCATGATTTGGGTCCAGATTTTATGCCATTCTATACTGAGGCAATTAATACATTAGTTAAATTATTAGATGATGCAATTGCTTTTGAAAATTCAAATGTTTTCGAATGGGGGTTCAATTGTTTAGCCTACATTTTCAAATATTTATCTAGATTGCTTACTGAATCATATTTAGTTCAAACTTTTGATCTTTTATTCCCATTATTATCTCATACAAAGGAATATTTATCTAGATTCTCTGCTGAAACTTTATCCTTTTTAATAAGAAAATCAAAGACTGATAAATTAACTAACTTTGTTCAATATGTGTTCGAGAAATTATCATCACAAGAAACTAACGAATCCAATGATAATAATAATTTATATGATGGGTTATTAACTTTATTCTCTGAATCCTTAATTACCACACCTGGATCATTACATTCAAAATCAAAGATTATTTTGAAAATTTTACTTACAGAAACATTAAATTCTACTTCAAATGATAAAATTATACCTTTAATTTCTGATATTTGGATGGAAATCTCTAGACATGCATCACAAGAAAATTTAATTGATCCAACGGATTGTATCCTTGAAATACTAGAAGATTCTACTAAAGCAAATGTTAATACTATGTCCATTTTATTATCTACATTGTTATTTGCCGAAAGTGGTAAGAAAATTCCAGATTGGAGTAGAATCACTACTCTAATAACCCATTTCATGGATCAAATTATAGAATCTAAGAAACAATTGATTGCTCCTGCTACAATGGCTCTATTATCAACTTTTGTTATACGTAATTGTGATATTAAAAATTTAACCCAATTCCATATTAAATTATTTAATTTCAATTTAGAACAATATCCTGATACTTTTTTACATTTCTTTATGAATGTTTATAAACTAGCCACTGAGAGAGTAGTTTCATTTAATGGTATTAAATATTTACAGAAATATATTGATACAAATTGGAAAGAAAAAGCTGCATCCATTGCATTATTTCTTTTAGATCTTCAAGATAAAAATTCTACTACTAGTGATACTTTACTAAAGAACAAAACTCTTAACATTCCAAATGAATTTTCAGATGAAATATTATCATATTTATCCAATTCAAATAACAAAGATGATTTATTCGAACTATATTGGAGGTTATCATTATTGTCATATTTCCCACAAAAGGATAATTTCGATATTTTGTCCTCATTATTAAATTCCATTTTATCTCAAGATCAAAAAGCATCAGATTTTCTTTCAGATATCATTGGTGTATTAATTGGTAACATTTCTATCAATTCAGATGATCAAATTTTTACCATATTGCAAACTGTTATTCCACAATTTACAACTTTACAAACAAGTTCATATTTCATTAATGGTTTAACTAAATTATTACAAAAGACATCTACAAATAACAAAAACATTTTACAATTGTTTGTTCCATCTTCTCAAGAAAATAATAATAAAAATATCTTAATGGATTTAACCCAGAATTTAATTATTCCAGATTCTTCCATGCGTTCTTCAACATTAGATCTAATATGTCTTATCATGGAAAAATTACAAGGCTCAGATATTCCACAAATTGTCAATGAATGTAAAATTATTGAACAAATACCTTTAACTTTACAGAATGGTAGATCTTTAACAGCTAGAATTAGATCTATGGGTGAAGAATTTACTAAGACTGAACCTACTACTATCATCACAAATATATTCTTAAAACATTTATTTGGGTTATTAACCGTAAGATTTGCTCCAGTTTGGGAAGGTATTCGTGAAATTCTACCGTCTATTTACAAGAAGAATGCTGCATTAACATGGACTTTGATTAATGAATTCCTAATATTCGATGATTCTACTCATACTGTATCATATCCAGAAGATATTATGGAAGATGAGATTGATGAACTTCTTTGGGATTCTAGTATCACCAGACTTCAAACTGTTCTAACCAATTTCACCTCCACGTGGACCAAATATTCATGCTTAAAAAGTTCTATTATTAGTATTACCAAGACTAGAAGAGCACAATTAGAATATCCAGCACACGTAAGGACAGAAACTTTGAAAGTAATGATATTGGTACCAGATCTTGCAGAATCTCATTCCAAGGATATTGTTCCCTTTTTGTTCAATGCGGAAGAAACTGAATCTATTTTCCATGGGGAAATCATTCATAATGCTAATAAATGGAATGATACAGAAAGAAACAGTTTATTAAAAGTATTTGCCAAATTTAATAACTCTAAAAATATCTACAAGAGTGCTGAAGTTTTCAACAGATTATTGGTACTTTTAAGTAGTAGAACAGTTGATGTACAAAAATTAGCTCTAGCTGCCATCTTCCCTTATAAGATACCTGTTGTGAATAAATTCAGAGATAACCTTAAAAACTTACTAGATGATACCCTTTTCAAAGATGAAATCATGACTTTCCTTTCTGACAATAAGACTAACGCTATCCAACCAGAAGAAAGGGAAGAATTGATGGTTTTCGTTCTACGTATACTTTTTGGGAGGGCTCAAACTCCAGTTAGTAGTGGTATTAAAAAGAGTAGAAAACATGCTGTGCTAAATGTCCTTCCTAACTTGGGAGAAACATATATTAGTAAATTCTTTGAACTTGGAAGTACAAGATTTAGCTTTGAGTATTTCTTTTCCAATGGTTATCAAATAGAACAGACCTATCTTTCTGCTTCAACCATGAGAAGAATGACTGGGTTCATCACAATTATCAATCAGTCATTGGTTGTTTTAGGTTCTAAATACCCTAATGCAATTTTAACTATATTGAAACCTTTACTGTACTGTATCGCATTTTCTGACAGTTTTGCCAAGGATAAGGATAACGATGTTTTCATCAATAAGCAGATATCTGGTCTAAGACAACAATCCTTGAAAGCATTGAATTCGATTTTCCAAACTATTGGTAAGGAAGTATCATGGAACAATTATATTGACCAAATCTTTAATGTCGTCATTAAGCCTCGTATTCAAGATTTTGCAAATGAGAATTTACAACAACCATCTTCTCTAATGAAAGTGATAATGTACTGGACTACAGAGAAAGAATTTTACCCCTTCTTATACCACGATAATTATGCTCCTATTAGAATGATTATGGAAACACTTTCTAATGATCATGCCAAAGAATCTGTGGTCTCGTTCATCTTAGAAGGTGCTAATCAATTAGTCAAGTTGCCATCATCTGATGAAAGATATGTCGATATGGTTGCATTGATTGCCAGTTCATGTCTTCAAGTCTTACCAAAGTTGTACCAAAGACTTACTACTTCAGGTGCTATCTCAGTTACAGTAGATCTTCTTCTAACCATGACAGAGCTTGGTTATGTCCAAGATAATGAAACCAGGAAATATTTATTGGAATCACTATATTTTATGTTACAATCTAACTTTAAAAATGTTTCTAAACCAGATATTTTAAATATCCTAAAGATCATGTCCAATTTAATTAGTGAATATGACTGTCAGTTATCTGATGTTGAACCTATTTTTACTGAAGTTTCTAAATTGTTCCAAACATTTTTTGAAAGGGACCTAAGATTGGCCGCCGTAGCTATCATTTCCGCTATTGCTACTAAATTCTCCGAATTTAAGGACATTGCTTTATTTGTAGCCGATCTTAATTCCTACTCTAACAGACGTGCACATGAATATGATTTCCCAAGGATCCTTTCTGCCTTTGAGCAATTCTGTGAAAGAGATTATATGGCTTTAGCTGACCTTCATTGGCTACCAGTATTACATACTTGTTTGTTCTTTATCAAGGATGAAGAGGAATTAGCACTTAGAACAAATGCTACTCATTGCTTAACTAAATTTATTGATTTTACAAATGCTAAATCATCTGCTGACAACGCTCATACTTGTATTAAATACTTAAAGATGATTGTTTTACCAACCTTACGAGATGGTTTAAGAAAGACCTCCGAAGATATTCAGGCTGAATATATTACTTTACTTGCCTACATTGTCAAAAACTCAACTAACTATTCAGAAATTCAAGATATGCGTGTCCTTTTGGCAGATGGTGACGAAGAAGCGGATTTCTTTATTAATGTTAAACACATTCAATTACATCGTAGACAAAGAGCTATCAAGAGATTAGGTGATTTTGCAAGCAAACTTTCAGATAGTAGTATTGCTCATTATTTAATTCCAATGATTGAACATTACGTTTTTACAACTGAGGAGAAATATCGTAACATTGGGAATGAAGCTTTAGTTTGTATCGGGAAATTAGCTCATTCTGTCAGTTGGAACCAATATAGAGCCTTACTTCGTAGATATATTTCTATGATGAAAACTAAAGAAGAATCTTTAAAGCAGTCTGTTTCATTAATTAATCAATTATCAGTATCGTTAAAAGAATCTCTGAATGCCTATAGAGATGGTACTTTAACCGAGAATATTCTTCAGAAGTTCCCTTCCAACATGGAAGAGCCTGAATCCTTTATTAAAAACGAAATTTATCCAACCTTATGTAAAATTTTAGGGACAAGAAATGAGGAAACTATTGTCGCAAGAATTCCCTTGACCGAAGCTTTAGTTAATTTCGTCCTTGCCCTTTCACAAGATGAAACAGTGGCCATGCTTCCTGGTATCTTAACAACAGTTTGTCAGGTTTTGAGAAGTAAATCGGAAGAACTTCGTGATGCTGTTAGGACTACATTAGGGAAGGTTAGTACTAACCTTGGGTGTTTTTATTTACCTTTCATTCTTAGAGAGTTGAAGAGTGCATTACAAAGAGGGTCTCAAGTGCATGTATTAAGTTACACTGTCCACCATATTTTACGTTCTCTTTCGGACTTTATGAAGCACTCTGACCTGGATGAATCTGCTCACTTGTTAGTAGCAATTATCATGGAAGACATTTTCGGTACTGCCGGTCAAGAAAAGGAATCTGACAATTACCACACTAAGATGAAGGAAGTAAAGACAAACAGAAGTTACGATACTGCGGAAATATTATCAGGTAATATTTCTTTAAGTACTTTTAGTGAGTTATTACACCCAGTTAAGGCCTTGTTAATGGAGAAGATGAATATCAAAACACAACGTAAATTAGATGAACTATTAAGAAGATACACTTTAGGTTTAAACAAAAATGAATCAGCAGATTCAAAGGAGTCATTATCTTTATGTTATGAGGTTTTCGAACAATCCCACCTAAATGAGGAAAAGAAGGTAAAGAAGCGGGGGCCACGTTCCCATGATGAAAAAGAAGACTTTTTCTTGGTCAACTTGAATTTTAAGAATACCACTGTTCAGATTGAAAGCTCTATTTATTCTTCTACCATGCAAAAGTTTGCACTTGACCTGTTGAAATTAGTGATTACTAGACATCGTGAACTGTTGAATCCATCCTACTTAGAAGGTTTTATACCACTATTGAAGGAGTCTTTGGAGTCGGGAAATGAAGGTGTCTTAACTAGTGCGCTTAGAATACTGGTTACTATTGTGAAGTTAGATTTCCCTGAAGAAACCGAAGGTTTATTCAAGAATTGTGCTAGAAAAGTCCTAAACTTAATCAAAGATTCGCCTTCTACATCCACAGAGTTGTGTCAAATGGGTTTGAAATACTTATCTTCTTTTATTCGTCACAAAGATATGAAGTTAAAAGATACCGCCTTAAGTTATATTTTGGGTAGAATCTTACCTGATTTGAATGAACCAAGTAAACAAGGTCTAGCCTTCAATTTCCTAAAAGCATTAGTTTCCAGACATATCATGTTGCCAGAACTTTATGATGTTATTGATATCGTTCGAGAAATTATGGTCACTAATCATTCTAAGGAGATCAGAGATGTCTCCCGTAGTGTATTCTATCAGTTTTTAATGGAGTATGACCAAAGTAAAGGCCGTTTAGAGAAACAATTCAAATATATGGTGGATAACTTACAATATCCATCTCAAGAAGGTAGACAATCTATAATGGAATTGTTGAATTTGATTATCACCAAGGCTAATGCAGATTTACTTTCAAAATTATCTTCTTCTTTCTTTTTATCACTAAGTAATGTTTCAATTAATGATGATAGTCCAAGATGTCGTGAAATGGCTGGTATTTTACTTTCAAACATGTTCCAAAAGGTAAGTGATAAAGATCTGGGCCTAATGGATAAATATTTGACTGCATGGTTAAGACAATCTGAGCGTGTACAATTTACTAGTTTAGGGTTACGAATTTTCAAGATTTACGTTACTGCATTATCTGTGGAGAAGAATCCATCATTAAAAGATCTTGCGTTAAATCGTATCCAACAAATCATTAGTGATGTTGACATTGGTTCTGAGACAGGATGGGATCTTATTTATACTGCTTTGAACGTCTTCGCTACATTTGAAGAAAATACAGATGAAGTGTTTAAAGATCAATACAAGAAGTTATGGGATGGTGTTGTCACTTGTTTACTTTACCCACATATGTGGGTACGTCAATCATCAGCCCGTTTAATCAATTTGATGGTTAATAATTTTGATAAGTTTGAAACCCCAATAAGTGAGAGTGAATTACAATCCATTGCTAATAGAATAACACATCAGTTATCAGCTCCATCTGTTCCAGAAAGGTTGGCTACTTTAATCATCAAGACATTAGTGGAAATTGCTGGTAAATGGAATACTGAAAACACAAAATATATTTCCAATGATGAAACTAAAGAAGCCAAATATGAAAATGCCTTAGACTACCTAGTTAGTAAAGTCAGTGTCATTATCAGGAATGAACGTCATTTAGCTGATTCTCATGTGTCTAAGAAGGCTGGTATCCAATTTTTGGCATTATTGGGACAATTACTTTCTGACTCTACACTAAATCAATTAGCTGTAAAGATTATTTTACCTTTGTACGTTCATTTAGAAGGTGATAGAAGAAATCTTTCTCAAGAGGATGAAGATTTAAGTAATTTGGCTCAAGAATGTTTACAAATTCTTGAATCTAAACTTTCTGTTGCTGATTTTACTAGAGCATATACTGAAGTGAAGCAAATTGTTATCAAGAGACGTCAAGAAAGAAAGCACAAACGTTCAATTTTAGCATTAAATGCCCCAGATCTAGCTGCGCAAAAGAAGATTAAGAAACATGTTAGATCCAGAGAAAAGCGTAAGCATGAAAAGGATGAAAATGGTTATTATCAAAGAAAGAATAAAAAGAAGAGAACTTAGTTCAGTTCCTCTCATCGATTCAAAAAATACATTCAGAAACTCATATATTTATATAGCATATATTAATTGTACATTAGACATTTAAACTGTAATTTTTCATTGAAACTATTAGAAGCCTAATTGAAGCTTTAAAACTCACTATTCTTTATTTAGAACAGAAAGAGTGAGTACTTACAATATAAATGAATTTAATTTGTTATATAATTATTATACATATATAGTCTATAAATTTATTATAGATATACTTGTGTCTTTTTTTCTGTAATTGTTGTGTAGAGGTTGTGCATTATAGTTGTAGAAAGAGTCCACATATGGATAAGGGAAAGGATTATATTTCAAGAAGTGCATAGAAAAAGGCAAGTACCCTTCAGTCTATATTGAACTCTTCTTAGAATATACATCACTCTCTGTTCCAATGGCTGGATTCAATATATTGGGTCTTTGCTTTGGAGCTTGTTTAAAGTCATTCTGTATAGCTGCAATAGATTCTGTTGGTTCTTTTGTTGGACTAGCGTTTTCACTCTCTAGTGCTTCGGCATCTGTAGTAATAGGTTCTTCATTAACAGTGTCTTCAGCATTTTCAGTCATATCGCCGTCTTCTCCATTTTCCACTTCTTCTTGATCTTCTTCTTCATCTTCCTCATTGTCCTCATCTTCTTCCTCTTCCTCATCTTCATCTTCATCTTCATCCCCCTCTGCTACAGCTTCAATATTTTCTTGTTTACGATTATATTCTTCCATCTCTGCATGATATCGTTTCCTATCTTCATTATATAGCTTATAATATGGTGCTCTTTCTTCTTCACTTAAACTTTTCCAACCTTCAGTTAAATCTTTAGTGACATCAAAGGACCCATTTTTTCTAATTCTATCTTTATTCATTTCACAATATAATAAATAAGCATTAGTTGGTCTCTTTGGCATATTTGGATCTCTTTCCTTTGTTCTTTGTCTTTTATTCTTAGGTCTCTTCAATGGATTACTTAATAATTCAGATTTAAAAGTTTCTAAAGTTGGAAGTGGATTTTGATAGTTCAACTCTGGATCAATATTAACACGAGATTCTAATCTTTCTAATAAGACCCCATATTCCAATTTCAAGCGTCTGACTACATGTCTTGATCTTTGAACAGAAAGTCCCAATACGTCATTTTTCTCTTTCAATTCTTCAATCTTCCTCTTCAACTCATTATCTTCAGACCCTTTTGTTGTCCCATTGCGGTTCCCACTCATCTTTGTCAACGGTTCTTGTGGATGGACCTGTTGATCTGTGTTCATTACAGTGGTTTGCATCCTCATTAAAACAAAACTTTTTTCAATTCATCAATTTCATCAAAAAAGGCTTCTTTTCAAGAAAGGAAAAAAAATTAACGTCAAAAGGAAATCACAACAAGAAAACTTTGCAAAACAAGCAGGAAAAATAAAAAAGTGCAAGTGAGCTATTGATTGTAATATTAGTGCAATATATCCGACCTGATAAGATAGTGGAGCCATTTGTTTAGGTGCTTAGTTACTGGAAGCATATAAAAAGAATAAAGGGTTTTTTTTGGGACAAAGAAAGGGAGATAAAGACAATTAGCAATGGCGGTTATACAGGATTCATTGGAAGAGTCGCCGCTGATACCATCAAAGGATGCCCAGACGGGTATAACTTCACAAGATAAGTATAGACCTGTACCGAAACAACAAAGCTATGATGTTCGGAAGATACCGTCTGTGGAAGAAGGACCATATAGAGCTAAGTTGGGTCCACAGAGAACTTCCAGGAAGGCACAGAAATTGAAATTATTACCTGAAGAGACGTTTATTAAGAGAGGTAAGAACTTACAAAATATTTCGAAAGTAAATGATGAGGAAGAATCGGATGATGGTGCAGAGACAAGTGATGACTCAGATGATTCAGATGAGGAAGAACAAGAAGTTGTTAAGAGTAAAATATCTGATGTTACAAGTCCAGCACAAGTAAAACAACAACGGGATATACAAAATCCTTTAGAGGGTAAACCAAATAATGATAATGTAATTACTCGCCCTCCAGTGATTAAGACACCTACAAAATTAAAAACAAAGAGGGATAAAGGATTAGTTTATTCACAAGTGAATAAAATTACTGATAAACCCGCAAGACGTGATGCAAAACGTTTGGGGAAAGCTCAAAGACATCTTTTACCTAGATGTACCGCATATTGTACTGCTAGTAGTTATAATATGAGAGGTTTAATTAAATGGTTAAGAGATTCACGTAAAGTTTATTATACAAAACCAAAATTATTTGATGAATGTTTATATACTCCCTTCATGTATACAGATTGGAGGAGAGATAAAAGATTTGAACATGATGATATTATTAGATTAGATGAAGAAGGTGGTGAAATTAAAGTTAGTGATAAACAACCAGATTTATTTATATTTGAATATGGTGTTGTAGTACTTTGGGGATTTACTGAGAGAGAAGAGAAATCTTTGTTAAATGATATTGATAGATTTGAAAAGGAAAAATTGGCACCCGAAGATATTCAAGTTGAAGAATTTAATTATTATATTACGACAAGTTATCAACCCCGGATATATAATGATTTTATTACTTTAAGAGATGGATCAAATTATATGACAAAATTATCAATCTCTCATGCCATTGCTCAAAGTGTGAAAATATCTCTTTTTGAAGAATTAGTTGATAATACTATTGAAGATACACAAGATATTCCACAAGAAATTGCTCTTAGTGGCAAAGTTTCAATGAATAAAGAAGAAATTATGAAAAGCATTGGCGAATTGTTTATCTTAAGAATTAATATTAATTTACATGGTTCTGTAATGGATTCTCCAGAGATTATGTGGTCTGAACCTCAATTAGAGCCGATTTATCAAGCCACGAGAGGTTATTTAGAAATTAATCAACGTGTGGAGTTATTGAACCAAAGATTGGAAGTTATCTCGGATCTTTTACAAATGTTAAAAGAACAATTGGGACATTCTAATGAAGAATATCTAGAATTTATTGTTATTATTCTCGTTGGTGTAGAAGTATTTGTGTCCCTAGTCAATATTGCCGTAGATATATTGGCAAACCGCTAGAGATAACTTCCAAAATAAATATAAATAATTAATATTCTTTCAACATTAAAACATCACTATAGAAGCATACATAACAATATATATACATAAGACATACATCTATTCATTTAGTTTAGAAATCTTGGATTCTAAAGTGTTAACTTTATCAGCAGCAGTTTGATGTTTATCAGTTCTAGTACCCAATCTTAATTCAGTGTGAATTCTGACATAACCTTGTTCATGAGCATATTCATGTAATTCACCAATTAGATTCATAACATCATCCCATGGACCTTCAATGGTGGTCCCCGCACTATGTAAAGTACTCTTTAAGGGGCTTTGACGGATCCTGTTTTCGACAATAGCAACAAAATCAGAGACACTTGGATTGCCAGTTCCTAATGGAACCATACAAAGGTCGGCAAGTACGTAAATCTTAGGCATCGTTTTTGGTAGTGACGGTGGTGATTGGAATTGTTAGTGAAAGTGGAAGTAGTTGTTCTTGGAAAGAGAGTTGCTTTTAACAGGATTTTTCAAGAGAGGTTCGGCCGAACTTAAACTGAAAAATTTAATGAAACATAAAACATTTCAATGATAAAACAAGCAACTAATAGCGCAAGATAAACTTAGATAAACAAAGCACAGGAGGTGTTAAAACAGATATATATTCATAATAGCATAAAAATATGGTTTCCAAGAATCAGTCCGTTTCAGTGGAGGATGTTGTTCCCTCCACCACCTCGTCAGGCCCCATTTTCAAAAACAAATTGACACAATGTTTTGATGATATTTTAAAAATATCAAGTGAAATGTTGGTACAGGAACAACTAAAGACAATCCAGTTGGATGGATCTATAAGTAATGGGTTTATGAAGAATCAAAGCAAATCTTTATCCGATAAGATACATAATTTTCATTCCATTTTGGATGATCTGGATTTTACTTTATCTAATTGTAATAAATTTATTGATAAATGTGAAGAAATGGGTCAAATTAAAGAAAAGGAAAGATTGGAAGCGCTAGAAAGAGAACGTGAAAGAAAATTGAAAGAGGAAGAAGAGGAAGAAGCTAAACGTAAAGAGAAATTAAGATTAGAACAAGAAGAATTGAAAAGAAAGGAAAAGGAACAAGAAGAATTAAAGAGAAAGAAAGCTGAAGAAGAAGAACAAAAGAGAAAACAAGAAAGTGAGGCAGCAGCTGCTGTTACTGAAGAGGCTAAATTAAAAGAAGAACAAAGATTGGCACAATTGGCAGGTCCAGATAATGAATTAAATATTACTGATATTCCTGCTTCAATTCAAATTCCAAATGATAGTCCCAACGCTAATATTGGAATAACAACCGGTCCTATCAATAATATGAATTTAGATACTCTTGGCGGGAAAGATCTCATGGAAACCTCTAATAACAACGCTTCAAGTAATAACACAAGCAATAATAATAATACTCCTCTTGCTAAACCTGAGTTCAACGGTAATAATAATAATGATAACAACGCCAACAATAGTAACAAGAATAACAATAGCAATGATACTGACTTGAATTTTGGTTTTAATGATTCATCTAATTTACTAGATGTATTTAATGGTGGAGATACAAATAGTGCTAATATTTCAGGAAATAATAGTAATAATAGTAATATAATTGATACAAAATCAAACCAACAACAGAATGATAGTAAAGACGCTATGTTTACAGATTTAGATTCAATGGATATGTCATTATTTGGTGAATTGGATAATTCATCGTTCAAGACCAATAATTTAGATTTACAAAATGTTGATAGTAACAACAATAGTATAGCAATAAGCAACAATGGAAATGCTACTGAAAATAATAACAATAATGGCAATAATAATGAGAATAATGACAAGGATCCATTAGATGCCAATTTATTGGGTTCAATGCAAGATAGCAATGAGGATTATTTAACTTTGAATGATTTCAATGATTTAAATATCGATTGGAATACAAACAATGATACAAGAGATATGTTTAACATTTGAAAAGAAAGATCCAGCATAAACGTATATATATATATATATATTGTTATATATAAGCGCATACTAACATTCGTAAGCTAAAGAAGAGTCTATTATTAATGCTGTATGATTATTTATTTATTATTTGTTAGTTTATGATCGATGATATAGAAGTATGTTATACATATATAATTCTTGCTTATGCACAGTTTTCTGTTTACATATAGCAAGATTAATCACAGCATGACCACCATAACTGTAACGTTATCGGTAGTACCATGTTCTAAAGCGTATTTAACTAGTACTTTGGCTGCTTCTTTAGGATCCTTAATATCTTTGATTAACTCACAAGCATCTTGATCTTCAATTATATCCCATAACCCATCACATGCTAAAATTAAGAAATGATCATCATCTGTTATCTCTACACTTGTAGTGAAAGGATTACCAATAACTAAACTATCAAAAAATTTATCCCCCAATGATCTTGTCACTGCTAACATACCATTAACTCTACTTTTCATTATTAACCCACCTGCTTGTTCTACTCTTTGCATTTCCAAAATATCTGAAGCCTTATGATCATAAGTCAATCTAATACTACCATCTTTTCTATATAATACTATTCGTGAATCTCCAACATTTGCAGTATACAGCCTTCTCTTATATTGATGTAAGTTTGTGACATCATCTTTAGATAAATTATCAGGTAATTCCCAACGTAAGACACAAACAGCAGCAGTACAACCACTATTACCTTGAAGATCTGAATTTATTTGCTTATCAATAGTAATAAATGAATCATTCAACACATCTCTTACATCTCTAGTTTCATCTTCCATAATTTTTTGTTCAACAATGGTATGTAAATGAGAACCACACCATTTAGATGCTTGAATACCTGCATGACCGTCAAAGATGGCAAAATAACCCCAGTCTAATCTTGATGCAAAATTTTTAACATATGTATGAACATCTTCCATTGATTTACGAAATTTTGAATTCTTATTCTCTGCTACACCAACCCTATAAGTAACATCAGGTTGACTTGTACTTGTATTACCACTACTGATGTTACTAGTATTACTACTATTTATAGTAGTATTGTCTATTGGTTGAATATGATTTGTTGAGGATGAGCATGAAGATGATGGAGTTGATAAAGAGGAAGATTGTGCTATTTGATTTATTTTGGTACCTTGAGTGGACTTCGATGTAGATTGATCAGATGACGTTACCGGTACGCATACACCCTTCATGGTTGATGGTTCACGTATTTCTTCTCGGTTTGCACCTGGATCATTTACACTATTATAATTATAGTTAGGTTCTGTAGTATTATTGCTCATTTCTTGAAGTAGTTTATATGAATAATATGATAAATATGCAGTGTGTTAATATTATGAGTATCTGATACGATATTTCTTTGCAATCTTGAGTTGGGGTTGTCTCTCTTTTTAGAATATTGCTTCGTTTGTTTTTGGGAAGAACGTGAGTTTAAAGTTCCCAAAGAAAAGGTTGTTTCAGTAGTTGAAATATGCAAAGTTGCCAAAAATTATGTGACTAACTATTTTAAGTCAAAAATACAGCCTTGTTGTAAAGATTCGAGGCTGTTTTAACCTGGCAAATCGCTTAAGTATTTCAGTAATTTTCAAATTTAAATATAGAATCACAAATTTAAAGTCCACTTTTCTTCAAAAAATAACGATAAAGCCCACGGCAAAGTAATAAAAAAACAAGTAATGTTATTATAAAATGATATTTAATGTAAATTGTTGTGTGAATTTATATAAAAAGAGAGAAAGGAATAGGTTACATAAATTTATGGTAAGGTAAAGAAAATAAATATATATAGTTATTAAAATCCGATTACAAGTATAAACCTTCCAAATTCTCCTCCACTTTATTCTTTAAGACACGTTCTTTAGCTTGTTTAAAATCTTCAGCAGTCACTTGCATTCTTCTTTCTCTTAAGGCTAATAAACCAGCTTCAGTACACATGGCTTGAATATCAGCACCAGATAAATCATCTTTACTTGTCACTAATTTCTCCAAATCTACATCTTCACCTAAATTCATCTTAGATGTATGTATGCCAAGAATTTTCTTCTTTGTAGATAAATCAGGATTTTCAAATAAGATTTTACGATCAATTCTACCTGGTCTAATTAAAGCAGGATCTAAAGTTTCAATCTTATTTGTTGCCATAATGACTTTAACATCACCTCTATCATCAAACCCATCTAATTGATTTAATAATTCTAACATAGTTCTTTGAATTTCTCTTTCACCACCACTATTTGAATCATATCTTTTTGTACCAATAGCATCAATTTCATCAATAAAGACAATACTTGGAGCATTATCAGCTGCTACTTTAAAAATTTGTCTACAAAGTCTTGGACCATCACCAAGATATTTTTGAATTAATTCAGACCCGACAATACGTAAGAAAGTGGCAGAAGTTTGATTAGCCACAGCTTTAGCTAATAAAGTCTTACCTGTCCCTGGGGCACCATAAAGAATAACACCCTTTGGTGGTTTAATCCCCATTTCTTCATATAATTCTGGATGTGTTAAAGGTAATTCCACAGATTCTTTAATTTCTTGAATTTGAGATTCAAGACCACCAATATCACTATATGATTCTGTTGGAGATTTATCAATTTTCATGACAGAAACCATTGGATCTGCATCATCTTGTAATACACCTACAACAGACATTGTCTTATTATGTAATAGTACAGAACAACCTGGTTCTAATAATTCTTTATCCACAAATGATAAGATAGAAACATAATAATCTGGCATTGTGGGACTTGTTACAATAGCATGATCATCATCAATAATTTCTTCTAAAGTACCAATACTTAATGGATTACCTCTAATTTCTTCTAATTGTTTTTTCTCCTCTTCTTGTTTCTTTTCAAATGGTTTTAAAATTTCTGAATTAGTTACAAATTCTTCTTCTAATAATAAATGATCTTTAATTCTTTCCATTCGTAATAATTTTAATTTACATCTAGTACTTGGATATATATTAGGTAATTTTTCAGCAGTAGCTGGACCATGCTTTCTCTTTTTACGACCAAATTTAGATTGTACAGGTGGTTCATATTTTGGCTTTTCTGAAGATTTCTTCTTCTTATTTTGACCAGCTGATGCTCCTTGACCCATTTTATTATAATTTTATATTTATAAGTGTATTATTAGATAGTTGATATTCAAACACACAAAAAAAAACCTACCAAATTAAATTGAACTTGTGTATAGTTGTTAAGCTGATATAGCCAACCCAATGGAATGCTTCTTTGTCGATAGTTTGTTGTTTAAAATCAACCTTTTTTGCCACTTCTTTGCAAAACTTCAATTCGAATTTGAAATTCCAGCAGTTTAAAAAAAAATTGGATTAAAAAATGGAAAAAAAATAACGACAACTGCAGGACTCGAACCTGCGCGGGCAGAGCCCAAAAGATTTCTAATCTTTCGCCTTAACCACTCGGCCAAGTTGCCTTTTATAAAATCAGGAATTTTTGGGTGTTTTTGAGACTTGGGTAATTCCATCATGTGATTTTTCCATTTTTTCCAATTATCACTGGGGATCGCCTATGGGAAGGGGTGATTTTACTGCTTAGTTATCAAAACGGTCTATTAAAATACTAATGTTAGAAAATATACTTGAAAAACTAGTTTTCTTGGTTAGAAGGGAAAAGGGTTATTGTAAGTTAGAATCAGACTTGCCACCCACAAAATTCAACCTAATATTAAGCTAGAACAAGAGTAGAATAGGAGTATTGGGAAATAAGTATCATGAAAGTAAATTTAGAATATTATTTGAGACTGGTTGTGGAAGAGAAGATTTTGAATAAAAAGATTCTGGTCAAAATTTCCCAAATTCAAGAGAGAAATTCCTAATGGTTAATTTTTGAACTCTTAGAAGTAGTACCTTAAAATAAACAAAATGGCCAAAATTAAATGTAACCCGTTCATTCACGTATAAGTAGTTAAAGTAATACCACCTGGTGTGAACTACACATTTAGTTTGTTTTAAAAAAGTAAATGAAGACATTTCACTTCTTATAAAAGCTATTTCATTATATTTATAAAAAGAAAAGAATATATAATTTGAAAATATATAACCTTTAATAAAGTTATTTAACCTAAAGTGCTGAGTGAATTCATTCAAGCATAAATGGAAAGCCCATTATATGGGATTTTCGACTTTTTACTTGAGTTTTTCTTCTTATTTCTGCTTCATATAAAGTAGAGATTAGTTTACGTACATCACTATTGGTACCATTGTTATTTCCCTCCATGGACTGTAATAATTCTTTATCTTCGTCATTATATTCAACAGATTCAGTATCACTTGAAGAAGAAGAAGAATTAATATTATTAGCATCACCGTCATTAATACTCTCAGCTTGAATCCAAGGTTTCACTTTAACCAGAGGTTGAAGGCTAACATAATCAACAATTGAATCTTTATCCTGTGCTGTCATTGAATCTGACATGTCATCAATAGCACCATAATCATTTCCAATCCAATATCCAACATCTTCATCATCTTCAACATGTTTTGATGCTAAACCTATCATTATTTCTTTAAATTTTTGACGTATTGGATAATTAATTGGATAATTGGCCTTTAATAAGAATTGTCTTCTACACATGGGACATAAACCTTTTGAATGTGAAGTTCTTAACCATCTAATAATACAGTGATAATGGAAATAATGTTTGCAATCACCAATGACTAAGGGACATGAATCGCCAGGTATTTTACAAGTTGGACATGTCCCATTATAATTCGCTCTACAAATACCACAAACATCATTTTCTTCTTCATCGTCATCCCCGTCATCTTCCACCTGACGCTTAACGTAATCTTCAGAAGAAAGCCGAGCTAGCAAAGCTTTGTCAGGATCTGTCCTATGAACATTTTCTGAAGAGTTCCAATTGTGTTTCAACTTGTGATAATTGGTGATATATGAATATTCTTTATTTTTGATATCACTCTGAATTTCTTCTTCATTTCTTGTATCCCAAGTCCAAGCAAACACCGGTGTAACTCCGTTAACTTTCACCTTCATTATTGTTCTACTCTCCAATCTCGCCTGTCTCTTTCTCAAAGTAACCTTCAATGTCAATAAGTTGTCATTTTGAGATGATCAATTTTTATCACTGCAGGTCAACAAAAAACGACATGTATTGCAAAAACATTATATATACAAAGACACATACAAATGAGAACTAACTATATAATTTAAACAAATGTACCAACGACATTTCAAGCAACCTTCTCTGTGACGGTGAATTTACTGTTACTCCAACTGTTTAAATCATTTAATAAAGAAGCAGAATCAAATAATGCTTTTAAATCATCATATCCGCCTCTTGATTTACCGTTGACAATCAAATTGGGGACAGTTTTCCTTCCTGTGACTTCACCAATATATTCTTGTAATTTGTCACCATTTGGATATTGATCTAATTCTACAATAACAATTTGTGGATTAAATTCAAAATTCTTGGATAATAGATCTTTCAAAGCACGACTAAATGGACAATATGTCTTACTAAACATGACAATGGGGGTACTATTAATCAATCTTGTATATTCTTCAGATGCTACAAATGTGGAAGAGTCAGCAGCAGCATCAGCAGCAGGTTCAACAAAGGTGTCGTCTGGTAGAACCACTTTTATCGTATCATGTTCCTCTTCTTTTTCTTGTGCCACTACACCTTTAGCTGGATCTTCCACAGATTCGTAATCCACCAAGAATTCAGAATCGGTAGTAGCCTTATCATTGGATAACATCCCATTGGACCCTGATGGAATCAAATTGGAAGTGGTTGAACGCAGGACTGTGAAAGTTAATCCCAGCATTAGGATCGTAATGATCAAGATTCTGATATTTCTCTTTTTCAACACCACAACAGCCATCTTTTCAGCACTTCAGAGTCCTTGTCAACTGCTTGTTATGTCACTATTTTTGGGGGGAAGTTAGTGTTGTTTTATTATGTCAAAGTACTTTGTTTATGGGAAGTGAAAAATCGTCGCGGACGGTCCTTGAAATTAGAGATCATTTCCTATATAACATGTTGAGTGTGAAACATCTGAATAGTACAACAGAAACCACTTCAGAAGTGAGAATATTCCAAGCAGCGATGAGTGGTGGAGAGGGAGTAGAACAAGTGAGAAGCAGGGATAAGGATTTGCGGGAGGTTAGTGGCTCAAATAACACTGGTTTGGCAAATAGAGATACAAACACAACTGATAAAAATGGTGGTTGCCCAAATGATGACTGTGTGGTTGTTCTGGACAATAGTGATTCAGAATGCAATGAAGGTGGTGAGGAAGATGATGATATTGCTATTATTGCCACCAGGGAACAACCAGTAGTCCGTCATCCAGTGGTAGACCTAGATAATGAACCTGATATAATACCTCTTTCAACCTCTCAACACAATAATGAAGATGATGATATAGCTATTATTGAAGAAAGACACGTACCAACCAATAATAGTCCCAACTTGCATACAATACCGTTACAACTACCTGGTGGGAATTCTATTCAGATTAGTATTAGTGAACATGAAAGACCCATCAGTTCATCTTTTATTAATGAAGAAGGTCCACAGGATATAAGAAGATCAACTCGTTTGCCAAGAAGTAATCGTTTAGCATCTGGAAGGAACAGATTACCAAGAACAACATCTGATGAAGCCATTAGTATAATAAGGGAATCGCATAATCCTCGTCCAGATTTTGAAACGACTCATTCTACACCTGGTGATGAGACAAACCCTCTTTATATGCCATTAGAACTTAGAGCTTTATTTTTTGAAAGATTAGCTCAAAGGGGAAGAAATCGTAGAAGAAGACAACGAGATGAAAGCCCATATGACAACTTAGTACAAAATAGAATGCGTCGTCGTAGACTAAATAATGGATATTATCAATATGATCCCTTTGGATTTGATTATGAAGATACCTATGATGGTAATAGTTATGAAGATGAATTTCTTTCCAGATTTGGTGCTGATGATAGAGATGATTCAGCATATAGTGAAGATAGAAGAACACAAAATATCATTAGTTTTATTGAACAACGTGAAAATAGGGAAAGAGACCTTAAGATTCAAAAATTAAAGGAGAAATCTGAACCATTAAAACAAAAATATATTTGTTCTGCAGAGGAGACAGAAAAATCGGGAGAATTTACATGTAATTTTACCACATTTACTCAATCGGATGAAGATGGGAAGACAGAAACAGATAGTGAATATATTGTCCCCTCATGTACACTTTGTGGTGTAGAATTAGGAGTTGGAATTCCTGAGGATTATACTGGGATAGAACAAGACGATAAATTATCAAATTTTGAAGACCTTGTCACTAAATATGGTTGTCATTGCCCCTACCAAAGTCTTTTCAAACCTACTCAATTAGATAAAGATTTATCCAAGAGAACATTCATTTCAAGAGGTTGTGGTCATTTATTTTGTGGTCGTTGTTTTGCCAGAATTGATAATGCAAAGAGGAAAAGTAAATTATCAAAGAAAAAATTATCTGAATTAAAAGGTTCATCAAATCCAAATAATTATGGTCCTAGAATTTGTCCGGCTAATGACTGTAAAACAATTATTCGAGCCAAAGGGAAATTGAAAGAAGTATATTTCTAGGCACAGTTCCTACTCCAAAAAAAAGAAATACAATCCCATATTCCTCCGCAGAAGAATATACTTGCATATATGTATTTACATAGAATACCCCATATTTATATTCAACATTGCATAATAAATGGACATTAACTAACACGATTCTTGAAGTTTCATAGGAAGATAAAATTGTTACATTAATTTTTTTGCATCTATTATTAGTCTTTATATATTATATGTACGTGTATTTCTTACACAGAATCGAAGCTGTAAAATTCAAAGGAAGACCAGACAGCCAGAGGATATCAATTCAAACAAAATAGAGACGGATCATATCTTACCTCATATTTTGGTGCACAGTATTAAAATTTCTGGGTAAACTGTTAATAATTCATTACATTAACATATTCAAAGTACAACATAAACACATGGCAGCTAAACAACCGGTCATACAGTCATCATTACCACGTTGTGGAGGTTGTTGTTGAACATATATAGGTTGTTGTGGTTGTTGTTGATAATATTGTGGTTGTTGTGGTTGTTGGTAATATTGCGGTTGTTGTTGTGGTTGATAATATTGTTGCTGTGGTTGCTGCTGTGAATGTTGTGCAGGAAATCCTCTTTCATAATATTGAGCAGTTTGACTTGGAGGTGGAGCAGTAGGACGTTGATACTAAATCAAAATTTGATTCAAAAGTAAAACCCAAAAATCGAATTAGGGTATTGAAAATGACATCTGTTAGTAAATTGTCTTCGAACATTTTTTTTTTCTTCTCGAGAGGAAGATGTAAGGGACCATTGACAGTGGCTCATCTCATATAAATAACTTTTCATATGAGAAAATAATACAATAAAATGAGCAATAATCAGACCAAAAACTTCCATCAGATTTTCAACATACCTGTTGTTTATTGTCACCGTAATAATCTTTGGCAGACATTGGTTATGTATAGTTTTTTTGGTGTGATTTATGCTTCTTCTCCCAGTTGAAATGTATTAAATTGCCCTCAAAGCCTTTGTTTTGATTTTTTTTTTTTTTTTGGATATTTTTCAGTTTTTGGAATTTTCTCGGAATTTCAGCCTCAGGGTTACCCTCCTTTGGCAAAAAATTGGGTTTTTGTGTCACAAACTCCAGTGACAGTGTATATTGAACAACAACTGCTGTATATGAATATATATGACTAGCAAAGACTAACTTATTTGTGCCTGTGGAAGAGACCCTTAACTCTGAAAAGAAAACGGGTGCCCCTGCCCAAATATTCCTTTTCCATCTCATGAACTTCTTTTGGATGATTTTTATTCCATTCTAATAATTCCTTTCTCATCTCCCATTCAGCCGTTTTTCTTCTTAATAAAGATGATCTAGTACACCACATATCCCCTAAAATTTCATGCCTTTCTTCAATCTCTGGTTTGAGTGGGTCCCAAAAATTTGGATCAAATATTTTTTGTAGAAATTCTGATCTTGTCGTTTGCCGTAGTTTTATATTTTTAGGATCATTGTATAGTAACCAAGACGAATCAATTATCTCTTCTATGGGTTTCTCATCTACTTCAGTTTGGCCAGAAAAGTTTCTTTCTTTATTAAAATTATCTTTATTATTGGAATATGGTAATGACACATAACCGTCGTCTTCGTAATAAAACTCGAAAAATGAGCCACAATATGTAATTGAATCTTGAGAAGTATCCATTTTTTGTTTTCTTTCTTTCTGTTTATTTTTTGGGGAGTTGTAATTAATTGTAAAGAGCTTCTAACTACTCTCATGGTTGCAATTTCTTGATTTCTTTACATTATGCACTTCAAATAGAAAATCCATAAGAAAAAAAATCAAATCAATTAATATTTTTATCTCTATACATCTGAGAAAGAAAATACAAATAGAATATATAAGAACATATATAGATACATGTCTATCAAAGTTGGAAAAAATGTTACAATTTCTTATCATTATGGCATATGTTTAAAAGTATCTTTCAAGATAACTCCGACTAGCTTTAAAACTGAAGCCCTTAAATATATCTTCCCCAGCATTATTTGTAGTCTGTTCAATGTCAATGCTATTGGTGTGGCTGCTAACAACACTATTTGGTATATTAATCGCATAATCATCATCATAAGACATCGAGGTAAATTCTTCATCAAAATTTTCAGCTAATTCCCAATCTGTAATCAAAGGTACAATAGGTCCCAACGTAGTTCTTTGTAAATCACCAGATTCCATTAATTCCCAATTGATCTTTCTAAAAATGAAATGAGACTGATATTTTAATTCTCTTTGTTTACCTGCTTTCTTAGGTTTAACCTTATTATCATTCTTATTATTGTTCGATTGTTTTTCCTCTTTCCAGTATTTATCTACATCCCATCTTTTAGTTTTATCCTTTTTCAATAACCAATTTAACATATCTTTCATCCCTTCACTCAAATAAAATGGAATCCGTGGACCTTGTTTATCCTTTTGTATCTTATTTAATATAACTTTATGGTTATTCCCAGTATAAGGTGGTTTACCAATTAACATATCAAATAATAGGCACCCCAGTGAATACCAATCACAATTTTTATTATATGGTAACCCTTGTAAAATTTCTGGTGCACAATATTCGGGTGTTCCAATTATTGAATGTAAAGTGTAGATACTTTCTTCGCTTACATTGTTATCATTTACGTTAGTAGAATCACTTTCGTCTAGAGCTTGTTTAGATAATCCAAAATCGGTTAAGATTAAATGACCTCTATCATTTAATAAACAATTTTCTGGTTTCAAATCTCTGTAAACTATACCTTTATCATGAAGAAATTTTAAAGCACAACTTATTTGAGCAGCATAAAATGATACAGTATCTTCACTTAAAGTACCAAATTGTTTTAAATGATAAAATAATTCTCCACCGGGAACATATTGTAAAATTAAATATAATTTATTTTGGTCATGGAATGAATAAAATAATTTAACAATATTTGGATGTTCTAATTGTGATAAGATTGTTCTTTCTGCAAAAGTTCTTTCAATATTTAAATTTATCACGTTTGATTCATTAATTAAGATTTCTGCCTTCTTTAATGTCTTCATTGCATACAATTTTGATGATTTTTGATCCTTCACTAGGATAACTTTCCCATAAGCTCCCTTCCCTAACACCCGAATAGGTTTAAAATCACTTATATCTCTAGAATTTTCTTCATCCTGTATATCATTAAAAACTATCTTGGTGTTGTCATCGGCTTCCTCTTGTTTTATAATATCTTCATTTTTATGATGATGTACAGAGACTCTTCTTGTATGCATGGGAGATAGTACTGAAAATTTGTCTAAAACTGAAGATTTCCTTCTATTCCTCATGGAATTTACATCTAAGTGATCCACCGTAAGAGGTTGAATATATTGTTGTTGCTCTTGTTTTTGCATGATAGACGAATCGGCATCACTTCCAATAGAGGAAACATCTTCTAAAGGATCCATACCATCTTCGACAGATCCTTGATTTATATCAAGTTTCTCCAAATCTTCATCCAATGAGAATATCATGGCAGCTTTAAACAGGCATCAAAAGAACCACTTTCTTTGGATTCTCGGGGATTACTTTGGCAATCTTACATGTGCCAAGACCTCTTTGAAAAATTATGATTATTTGCTTTATAATTTTTTAATTTTTTTTTTACAAGAAAGTTAAGCAGACTACATATTGGATATAACACATACATACAACTAACTGATAAGGAAAGAGGATTTTTATACAACGTCAAACATTATTTAACTATATAAATAAATATAAATGAAAAGTAAAAACCAGTTAGAATTAATTCAACAATTTGGAAATGGAATCAATGGCAACATTCAATGCAGCTTCATCAAACACATTTCTATCTCTTAATGTGGTTAATAGTTGTAAAACTAAACTTAAGATATCATTACTATTCAAATTTAGTAATATTGTAGACACTATAGTCTCTGTAGAAAATCTCTTTTCAGAGATAAATGTTTCGAAATATAAACTAGTGAAAGAACCCATTAAGAATTGACAATCGACTCTGTCTGCAATACCACCATGACCAGGAATAGAATGACCAAAATCTTTAACTTTAAATGTTCTCTTTAAACCAGATGCGAAAAATCCACCAAATGGAGCGAATAGAGATGCAAATGTGGCTAAATTTAAAGAATGGATATAAATTGGTTTAATTGTAATTGAAGTCATGTGTAATCTTTCAAAAATGACATGATGTAAATTATAAGTTTGAGATCTGAAAATTGGATTCAATTCACAATTATTTAATTGATTCCAATAATTTGAGTAAAGAATATTACTATTCACTGGACATGTCAAATATGAGAATGGTGATAATAATCTAGTTAAAATTATACTAGCCAAAGCAGTGAAAAACCATGCACCTAAGAAACCTTCTAAAGTCTTCTTTGGTGAGATTTCAATTAATTTAGTTCTACCAAAAGTAATACCACATAAGTAGGCAAAGATATCATTAACAATGACTAACCCACAAGGTAATAAGAACCAGAATAACCCATTAATGATGTTGTTAATGATTAAATGAGCTTGGAAGACAATAAATAAAAGGGCCATATGAGTGGCACATAATGAAGCCATTTGGAATTTCAAATAACCCTTTCTTAAAGAGGAGACAAACATAATGAAACCACAAACATATAGACAGTAGCAGATAAATTTATGATGAGAGGCAATGGCGATAAACCAATCTGTGTAAGGGTTTAACACAGTGAAATTGGATTCTAAGATCACTTTGTAAACGTCTAACCCATTTAAATAATAGATGGTAGTGAACACTAAATACCAGTTCAAAAACTTATTAACAGGTAAATTTTTAGCTCTTGAAGATGCAGTAGTGACAGCAATACATTCCTTAAAAGTGGCTAATTCACAGAATAAAACCAATAAGATACACCATGAGTGACCGGAAGCTAAAGTTAAGAAAAACCCTGCAATCATAACAAAAGTCCAAATTGTTCTCACGATGAAAGTTTGTTTCTTCTTTTCATTTTGACCTAATGGTGATTTCACCTTATCAGGTGATCCATCTTTGGTGGTAGCAGCAGCAACAGATTTGCCGTTATGCTTACTCTTTGAATGTTTATTACTACTTGACATGGTAAAGATAACTTACTGTACAATGTGATAAACGTCCCAGCCCCCAAACAGAAACCAAAAAAAATAGCAAATAACTGGACTCAATTGACAGCACCCAAGCAACACTCACCAACACAAACAGGACCTTTAATGGAACAAAAGAAACAGTTGTTCTTTCCTATTAAAAATTGCAAATAAACAAACAAAAAATTTGAAAAATTTCCTTCATTGAAAAAAAACAAAAAACCGGTCCGGGTTATCAAGAACAATCAAAATATGCAAGGAAACAATAGAGTATGCATACAGAACAATACTTGATCTTCGATTTGTTGCTAAAAACGTTAATCTTTGCATGGAAGGCAAGATCTCACTTGGAAAAAATTGCTGTGTTTTTGAATAAAATTTGATATAAAATTGGTTTGAATATACATGTTTTACAGACCAAAAGAGGAAGAAAGTGATTAAAGATGGAACATATACTCTCCTGGAACAAAGATAACTATTACAATGAACAGTATGTGTCGACAAACAAGGGAGACAATTGGATATTCAAGTCGAAAACACAAGTAGAGAACGGAACAATCTTGTTCCATATCAATAAATCATGTCTTTTCAATGGGAAAAGTTGTACTGTTGCCACACTATTTGATGTTGATGAAGATGTTATGCTGAAAGTTATTATTGGATTTATATATGAAGCCTTTGTGTTTGGACCAAATGAGAGTCAATGGTATGATTATTTGAGTCCACTAATATCCTCTTACCACAAAAGTTCAAGGGATACTATAGAAGAAATCGAGGTAGTTAAGCAATGGGAGAAGAAATTTAATCATTATTATGCTTCATGGAACAAAGAATTTGGTTGGTCATTGAGAGATTCCCCCAGTTTCAATTTTAGTCCTATTGCCATTTATATAAAATCTTTGGTTGTAATGATTGACACTTGGTTAGGACCATGTTTATTACCTGGTGGTATTGTTCCCTCACAAGTAGGCTTGGATGATTGTAATTCATCTCTCATCACTGTTGAAAATGTATGTTCCCTATGTGGCGAAGAAGAATGTTGCTGTGAGGATGAAGAAGAAGCTGAAATAGAAAGCATAGAAGATGGGGAAGAGGAAGATGTTGATTCTGAACAAGAGGAGCCAGAGGAAGAATCCGAAGAAGAATCCGAAGAAGAATCCGAAGAAGAATCCGAAGAAGAGCCAGAAGAAGAAGAAGAACTTCAACTTGTTAAACCAAGTTGTATCACTATTGTTGCTGGTAGTGATAATACAACTGGTGAAATTAACTCCTTAGAGTCTAATTCTGCTTTTAGAGTTCATGTCATGGATGTTACTGAAGTACAAGATTCGAACCTTTTTGAAATGAGAGAAGAAGAAGATGAAGAAGAATGGTTTGATGAAGAAGGTAACCCATCAGATTGGTTATTATATCAATTGGATCCATATTCTAAATTAGATGATGAACACCTCAACATAAAATTGAGACATTTGATTATATCACAACTAATCAAATTGCAAAAGAAATCTATCCCCAAAGATGAAGAAAATTATTTGATATTAAGAAGGGCATTAAAGGTTTCGTACAAATAATCTATATACATATACCCTATATATAAATATGATATATGATAGAATGTTAATTTTCATCTTGCTTCTACGTTTTAATTAAACCCAACCTTCGGATCATATCTTTTGAACATAACCTTGTTGAATTAATCTTTCCACATCACTTTGTCTCACATAAAATTGTGAATCTTTGACCAGATTAAATGTACCATACTCGGTTTGAATTTCACCGACATCTTTCAAAACCCTAATATCAATGAATATATCACTTGGTGGATTCATATTCCCCAGTATTTCTACACAGGACCATAATTCACTTTCACTATTCAAGTCATCAATTAGATTCTTATATTGATTCATGTACTCTTGTTCATTATGGGATAACTCGTTATATTCATATCTTTTACCACCAGTCATTGAACTGGTATTGTTATTCTCTATATCTCCATTCCATATTAATTTATCAAGCATATCACTTCTCATTCTTTGATATGCCATTAAACACCTTTTATTTCTTTCTAGACACAGCAAATTCACAAAATACTGACATTTCCTAATCTTGTCGTTACCAAATCCAGATCTAACTCCGTCTCCCTGTTGCTGCTGCTGTTCCTCCTCCTCTTGTTTCAATTGTTGGAAGTATTCTGCATTTTGTTTCAACTGTCTTACCTCTTTCAGTATACCATTTATCACTTCATCATTATACATAGGAATTGAAAATGAATTCCCCACCCGACCACCTGTGTCATTGTTTAAATATGAATCTATATGTCGTTGTGCCAGTTGATCTGTTCTCTTTGCTTCAATAATTAATTTATTACCCAAATCCCCATACATTTTCCTGCTTCCTTTTTAGGTTGTTTATAATCCTTTAACAATGTATCTTCCAGTTATCGAACTACCTTTTGCCACTGTCTTAAAGCGTAATTCTATATAGTTATTCTGCTATTAAGTTGTGTTTTGGTTTGTTTTCACTTTTAAAGATTAATAATTTTTCAGACGCGTTTAAGTTACGCGTTATTTCAAATCTCATCGCCTTTTGAAGATGACTTCTGTGATGCAATAAACTGCCACATCTAGACAGTTCAAGCCGTTTAAAAAGCTGTTATATTCTAATGTCTGATATTTTCCCTGAATTTATCTTGAAGAAGAGCCAAAAACGGGTTAAAAAGACCTACATTAAGAGACAATTGATAGAGGATAGTGAAAGTGATAATGATTTAAATAAGAATTCAACCATTGAAACAAATGTTTACCAGTTCATATCGCATTTAAATGACAAAAATATATTTAACGATGAATTACTATCGAGGGAGATTGCAACTGTTGTCACTACGAAAAATGAGAACCAGAAGAAACTTGGCAATGTTGGTAAATATTGCTATAACAATAAGAGAACAATCTTAATGCGCACTCAAGGTGATGAAGAACCTTTGGATGGGAAACACAATGGAAGTGTGGGTCATGACCTATACATAGATGATGATACTACATTAGTAATGTCTATGTCTAAACCTAAACAACATCTGACAAAGACCACTAAGAAACTAACCAATTTAATAAATTCAGATGGCAATCTTAAATATCAACAGGATTATGATTTTTTAATTAATGATTATTTACCATTTTATTCTCAGTTGTTAAATGTGATAAATACAATGAATGAAGATGATGGGTTTAAACAATTTTTAATGAAATGGAATTTTATGGATTTTTTAACCCATTGTTCCAGACATAAAGATTTATTAACCGCTGAGGTGAAATATTTATTAATGGTACTGTTTATAAAATTAAATTTCCAGTTTGATGAGGATTCAAGTCTAATAATAGCATCATTATCCAATCTTATTACCGTTGTGATATCATCGTCTCTAGGAGATGAGTTTTGTTTACAAAATCTTACAAATGTCAGTAAATTGACCAAGTCTACTGTTTCAAATTTTATTAAATCAAATAGGCTCAATAGTGTAACAAATCATTATCTAGCCCTAAAATTATGGTCCCTGTACTACAAACATTTACCCTTGCTGGCTCCTCGTATCAAGCAATTAGTTGAACATACCGATTCCACTATAGTTATCGATAAAGAATTCGAAATTAAAATATATGAGTTACTATCCAACATAATTATTGCGTTTAATGAACTCATAGTTGAAGATACAAACTTAAATACACTTTTACTGAAATCGTTTGCTCAAAATCATAAATTTATTTTAACTGAGAAAAGATTCGTAATGGCGTTTATTTTAATAACAAATAATAAAAGTCTGATAAGTAAACTAGACAATGATGGTGCAAACAGAATAATATCCGAAATTGTTAATAACAAGCTAGGTCGCTTAACCCAGGTGAAAGACAGAGACATTTTACAGTTACAAATTTGTCAATTTGCACTTTGCTTAAATTTAATTGATCATATTAATGGAAATATTCTAATAAAAGGATGGAATTCCATTTTAAATGGACTGGTTAGTCAGGATACGAATCACCCTGGCGGTGATGTCAACAAAACAAATGATAATCATGCTGATAATGATGACGACGAAGAATTTAATCTTGGGATGTTTACTTTAATTTTATTTTTAATTTCATATCAAACGCATCAGGAAAGATATAAATTTGAAGACTGTAACACTAAAATTAAATTAATGAGGCAATTGGAATCCTTTAAGTTAATTGCGGATAATAATACTACGATAACGAATAACATAGATTTAGTTCTCAAACATTACAAGTAGAAAAAACTGTTGTAAACTTTTCGAAGATATGACAATTTAATATTCTTTCAGTGTGCGGCGCTATTCCAGCTCTGAAGAAAAAATTATCGATGATATTTGCATCTCGAAGAAACAGAAAGTTTGCAGAAAACATTTTAGTCTGAACTTCTATCTTAGAAGGAGGGCAGTGATACAAGTTCATACAGAAATCATAAGGACATATACTGTTAACATGACAGACAATGGGCAACTACGTTTAGAAAACAGTGACCAGGCTTCAGAGACTTTATTGAAAAATTTTTTAAATGAAAATTTATTTCCAGAGAATTTCACCAACAGTATTGTGGAATACATCAAATGCGTACCTTTAGATGTAACCACATGGAAAAATATATTAACTGAATGTGATAAATATTTGTCGCTTGATTCCAATGCCGGAGAGTTTAAAGATTTCTTAGCTAAGAGGGCAACTAAGATAAAAGATGAAATTCTTTCTATGAAGGAGACCGATTCCTTAGATAACCTTATAATTCGTGAGGTGGATGTCCATGACTCCTACAATGCAAATAGGAACGGAGATCGAAATATATCTGCTGTCCAAGAGGATACTGTGGAGCTAACCAACCTTATCATAGAAGAAGTTGATGTTGCTGACTATATGCCCTTTGAATAGTTGCGTTCGATGTTACATCTCATATAAGATTGAAAACCTCTCAAACTTGTAGAGGTAATTTGTGTCTACCGCAACTGTTAGTTTGGCCCTGTATGGTATGACTTGCCTTATATATTTACAAAAACTGATTAAAGTGAGATCTTTCCTGTATGAACACTGTCACCAACCATTAACAATACTTCTTCACATAGATATTTTCCAATGAACCAGTTATTAACATGTGGAAATAAATGCAAATACAATGGTAAATCTACATTCAAACAACAGGATTAATTTTATGAATCATTATGGTGGCTTTAAACTGATATATTACTTCTAAAAATTCCATTACCAGCACGTATATATATATATATACATGTCTGCCAGGATTATGCTCTTCTTTTCAAGTATCACGTAGCATTCAAACCAATTACCGTCAAAAGCTGGGCCATCAATAAATACATTCGAGACACTTACTCATTATTTAAAAAAATACCCCATAATGGTTTAAGATATGATCTCTTGTAGCTTTTCCCAAAATTTTGTTTAGCTTTTTTTTTTTCCTGCTTTCTTTCGATAACTCATAATCCAGCTCTCTAATGGATACTAAGCAGCTTACTGAGAACTTTATGTTTATTTTGACATTTATTGTTATTATAATTGTAAAAAAACTCATAAGCCTTGAAAATGGTTTCGAACATTTTACTCGTGTAATATATATATAATAGCAAGATATAAAATAATTTTGAGAAAAGTAACAGCTAGATATTTAAATTAAAATGAAGCTAAAATAGCTGAATAAATACTATTTTTTTTTAGATAGCAAATGTAGTTATAGTAAATGTTATTAGATGACTATTAATTACAAAAATGCAGTCCCATTAAATATGATATCAATGAAGCAAAGTGTTGGGGAAGGGGATTAAAAGGAAAAAAAAAAAGAAGAATGGGCCGTAAATAATAAGATCTAGCTAGGGGTGGCATGTTGGCTTCTGTGACAGTTTTGAATAAATAGAAAGAAATAATAATAGTAAATGGATTACTCTAACAACTAATGATCCTGAAAACATTTGGCGATGTTTACAACAGATCGTGGGTGGTAATGCCCTTAGTTGTCTTTCCATTGTACTAACTAATTAACTTGTAATGTTTTATCCAGGAGAGGTGGCTAGAAAAAGATGATCTATATTAAAAAATTACAATTTCCAGAGGGGATCAAAAACCTATCAATTTCAGTAAGCTAAATTCATACTGAGGGGAGGAGAAAATAGATATTAAAAGAGGTACAAAGACAGGCGGAATAATACGGCTAATATTATCCTATGGTTAGTCTTTTGATTTACACACAGAAATTAACGTCTTCCTTCTAAAATATTTAAATGAATAAGCTGTAATAACGTCAACAAAATTCGAAACTAAAGAAAATATCTCTTATAGGTCCCATCTATCAATAATGATAGAGTCATAGGAGGTTGCATATGCACCCTTATAACTCTTGCAAGCTAATTTCCTCTTAGATTTAAAATTATTTTTTGGACAATAATAATCATCGTCTAATGTTTTTATCATTTCCTCCAAAAGATCTCTTCCCTTTTTATATACCTCCCTGATTAGGGCCTTATATTCTTGCTCAGAAGGGCACAAAGTTAATGGAGCATACTTACCTTTCACAGATACAGAAGGTTCTTCAAAGATACAAGTTTCACTTTTCGCAAACACAGAAGGTTCTTCAAAAATGGAACTATCGTCTTCCACAAGTAGAGAAGGTTCTTCAGGAATAGAACTATCGTCTTCCACAAGTAGAGAAGGTTCCTTAAAAATGGAATTATAACCTTCAAGGGGTTCCATTGTTGATTCCAAATCATCTATGGAGTCCATATTAAATTCACTTATTTGACAATAATAATTGTCGTCTAAGGATGCCTGCATTTCAGCCAGAAGTTCTTGCCCCTGGTTATACACCTCCTTTACAAAATCTCTATAATTTTTTATTGCAGCCAAAGATTCAATAGCTAATGAATTATCTTTAGTTTCTGAATTTTCACCTAGAATGGGTTCCTTAAAAATGGAACCATCAGCCGGAGTTTCATTATCATCCCTGGAACCATCTTCTTCACTTTCATTACCATCACTGGAATGCGTAGGGATGTAGGATTGGGTCCAGTCTGGATAAGTATTCTTCCAGAAAGTATCAGGTAAAATAAACTCGGGTGTTGTGGACTCATCAAAGTAAGAATGGGTTACTGGGCAAGGAGTATCTTCCTTCTTGGCCTTAAATATATTTTTAATTTTATTTCTTAATTTTCCTTTAGATGGAGAATGACAATTCTTGTTAGGTTTAAATAGGGATTTCACTTTATGCTTAATGGTTTCACCACCCTTTCTTACTAGTCTTACTCCTACCGACATAAAGGTATCATCAAAAGTAGATGAGCCATAACCTGAATAGGAATCATCCATTGGTAAAAGAGTATTTTTCTTGGATCCTTTTTTCTTAGAATGACATGGAGGGGAAAACAAAGCTTGATAAGTAGAAGATAAATCTTCAGTACTGGAATCGTACTCACAGAATACATAATTTTCAAAAACGGGCTTCATTACAAAGAAATACTTTTGTTCTTTGTACCTAAATCTGATAACTGAATTTATTTAAAAGGAGTAATAAAACTGTTTTTGTAATACTACTCAGTTGTGAATGAACCAGGGTAGATTAATAAGCAAATAAAGAAATAAACACAGATGGAAAGTAGGAGGTATGTGTCTGAAAAATAGTATCCTGTTCAATATTTCTTATATAGGAAATATTTTGTGACACAAATTATAAGGTGAGAGAAATCACAAAAATCAAAAAATGACAGAAGCAGGGTTATATAGGATACAGTCTCCATCCAACCGAGAACGCAGTTAATGTACCCCTACTGTAACTGATAAATTGCTACGGCAGCTAGGTAAGAAGTTTGAAGACTTGGAAGTTATACTTAAAATGCCCATTTGAGGTTATATTTCCCCTTTGTATCCAGACTAGGTATTTCATCCAGCGATAGAGTTATAAAGCTAAATGTTAATATGCTTATTACGCACGTCTTAATCAATTAGAGATATATTAATTACTTTTCCTGCACCATAATCGTCCAAACTTATATTTTAAAACTGTAGTTATTCGACAAACCTGCCTTGTACCTATAAAATAGCAGAGAAGAGTATTTCTATCACAATATGAAATCTTTTCTGATCATCAAATAAGCCTGAATACCCTTATCTAATGGGAGGGGAGATGCTCTACACTTACACTCAGAATATTATTTATTTTCTACCACTATGTCAATCTATCTAGCAGCTTTAAGGTAAGGTGACATAGTTAACAGATAGCAAAAGGTAGGGACACAGTCAACAAGCGCAACTTAATCAACATGCCCACTGAATAAGTGCTGTTTCCTACATGTAATGTTTGTTTCTTCTTCATCTTTTCCTTCTCACAGTGGTAATTTTCATTGTTGGCTGCAAACTTTAAAATCGCGGATCGGCCGAGGTATCCCAGTTAGGAAATATTTGAAAGCATCGTAAGATTCACAGAAGATCTTGCAACTGTCGCAGGTGTCAGTAACAGTAAAGAAAGGTGGGTTGGGAGGTCGTTCACAATGGAAAAGGTAATGCAATTCTTTCTCTCTTATCTTTATTTTTACATAGGAAATGTTGCACTGGTAAATGAAATGATCTGACATCTAACATACATATATGGTATAAGTCTATATCTATTATGGGTATTCTATATCTATATTAAAGAAAGAAAAAAAGCAAAAAAAAAATAATAAGATTAACATAATGGTTCTGTAAGACCTCTTGACCAGCTTAAAGCCCCTAAAGTGACCACTAATAACATATAAGAGATGGCATAAGAGGCAACATTATAAATTAAAGCATAAGGAAGTTTTAAATTATAACTTTCATTAATAAAAGTACTAATGGTACTTAACGAACCGCAATAACCTGATTCTAATGCAGAGACAATACGACATGCATTAACTCTTGATACAATTGGACCTGTTAAAGATGAATTGTAACCACGTTGAACCATGGTTAAGACTGATAATACTAATACTGCAAACTGATTGCATGTGAATGTACCCAGGTAGAATCTAACATTTAATGGATTGACATATGTAGACACATAGTATCTTGTAAAAGAACCAAATAGACCAAATAGTGGTCCCAAGGTCCAATTACTTCTTGAATAATTATCATAAACAGCGGATAAAACGACTAATAAGATAACTAATGGAATAGCCAACCCAGCTAATAAAAGATCTAAGAATCTAATATATTTACGTAAGACTGGATGTCTAATTTGTTCAATATTATTTTCCTTTAGTGATTCATTTTCCATGTTTCTATTAATAAATTTCACAATGATATCAGATGCTAAAGATCTACCAAAAAGATATGACCCTAAAGCAACAAACATTTCAGTTAATAAAACAGATAAAAACTCCATAATACCGTAAGCTCTGTTAGGTAACTTTACATGATTTTTAATATTACTTTTATTTAAACTTGTTGAAAATAAAAAGACTTCTAACATCATTGAAGAGTATGAAGATAAAGAACCACAATAACCTGTTGTTAAACCAGTGAAAAGATAAGGATAATCCGCAAACCAAGCATTTTCTTGAGTATTAAAAATTTGACACATCCCCATGATCCAACATGATACAAAATTTGGCCACAAAGTACTTTGTGCAGCAATAAATGAATTTTCATAATTTGATAACTTTAAAATACCAGTTCTAGTCAAATTACCTAAGATAGTACATGTGGTAAAGACTAAGAAGAAATGTGGCGTCCTTGTTGGTGAAATCCAATAATGTAGATGTAACCAGCGGGAAGTTATATTTTCCATTTTACTTTTTTGGATACTAACATCTGTTGATGAATCTTCTTTTGACATTTAAATGGTCAATAAGATAAACGAATAAAAACACAATTACAGGTACAGCACTCTATATCTCTGCTCTATTTCTATTTTACGTTATCAATATATATCAAGGAGTTAAGTAGAGTTCAGTAAATACAATTTCTTTCATTGCACGGAAATTTTTTTTTTAATGTTGATGTTTTTTTTCTCAATTACCAATTAGGTAAATTACGCAGTAAAAATTTCTGCCAAGACAGAAATAAAATGTGTGTGTATTGGTTGTTGTTTATAGTGTGGTAAACTTATTCAACGGGAGTATTGCAGAGTGTGTAATGTGGAATGTCTAATATAAACTTAACAAAGTGATTAAAATTGTAAATAAATAACAGAGGGATCTGCAAAAGATCAATTACGTAATGATGTCTTGACACAATAGAAGAAAAGGGTCTTTGTTTTTCGGGAAAGAACAAAAAAAGCGAATTAAAACTTTTAGCCGCTGAACAATTTCATGTCTTTAAAAGTCAGAACAACATCAACACAGCAAGACGACCATGCAGACAAGAAGTAATAAGAGAAGTAAGACGGTACCACACAATAAGTTTGGTGTGGTGACACCAGATTGTAGTTTTGAAAGTGGGGATACCGGCGACAATGCCACTTTCTATTCTTGGAGAAGAACTAACAAAAGGTTCCATACAGTCACTTTCATTGATAACAGCAACCCCCAGTATAAACAAGAAATTAAACCTTCTTCCTCTGTGTCAAACCGTTTACACAACAAACTCAGTGTTGTGACTGATACTCATTATATAGGTTTGAATGAACCCGTCTCTCCTATACTACCCACTACCACCACAGCTGCGTCCAATAAACATAGTTTACCTCCCCCCCAAAGGTCTAATAAAATACCCCTAAATAAGATTCACAAGCCTTTAAAGGAACTTATCAACAAGACTTATGACATATTCTATCATACCGATGCAAATAAAATACATTATAAAGCTGGTCTTTCTAAAAAGACCATCTCATTGCTACCAAGTTTACATCCAGCAATTAAACGTAAGTAAAAAGGTTACTGTAATACAAAAAACCTGAATATTTTATTTTATTTGATACTTTTTATTTAGAATAATACAACTGATTCACTATCTAATATATTTTTAACTCTTTCTGTTTATATATATGTATCTTCCTCTTTCTTACATTTCAATCTGAACGTAGCAGTGATCCCGTTTGGTCCAATATTTCATCCTCTTCCTCATCCTCTTCCTCCCCATCAATAATACTCTCATGTTCATTATAGAATGTCTTCCAAAGATCGGAAACAGATTCAAAATCCCTCCCAACCGCAATTGAACTCTCTAAAGAAATATTTAATTCATTTAACCCATTTAATATAGAATCCATTGTATTATTTATATCTTGAAGTAGAATATTTCTTTGCTCTATAAAATTCTTGTCTCCTAGACGAGTTGACGCCGTCGTGTTCTTACCTATATCTGTATGTGTTCTAGTGACATTATTAACTGATGTGTCCATACTGTGATGCAAAATTTGTCTGCTATCTCTTTCAGTTTCTTCAACTACATTGGAATAACATTAGATCTTGCTTTAAAAACCGAACCTTTAAAGATTTATTATATAAACAAATTCGTGTGGAATGATAAGAAGCCAGTACCTTTCCATCTTAATGAGCAACACAGGTAATAGAAATAATAATAATAATAATAATAATAATAATAATACATATCTATATCCTTATATGTTATATAAATAAAATTGTATATGCTTTCTCTATCGCCTTTTTAAAATAGCGATAGTGTGGGAATATCTTTCCAAAAGAAAAAGACAAAAATGATCAGATAATCTATATCGATCTTTTAGTGTTCTTTTCCAATATGTGGCAGATTCAATCACTAATCTCATCATCGTTACTATATCTTGGTTCAACATCAAATATTAACTCATATTTCCTCCATTTCTTACGTAATGCACTCTCAGGATCGTTAAACTCAGATTCATCTTCTTTGTCAAATTCATCAAGCCAATCCCAATTCTTATGGAACAATTCTTTCCCCTTTATCTCAATTGAATTATCAATAAAATGAATTAAATCGTCTTCACCGTAAATTAATGGTTCATCCATGGTTAAATAATTCCATAATGTCAAAAAATAAAATTTTAAACTCTTTATACCACGAACAAACCCCAAATCTTCAACATCAACCCCATTCTTTGGTGAAACCTTAAATAAATTTAAATTTAATCCCTCCTTCATATCATCTTTAGTAACACATTTAGCAAAATCAATTAAATTTACTTTAATCTTTACCATTCGACTCTTTTTCAAAGTACAATCTCCATCATACATTAATAATAATGAGGCACCATATAATCTAAATCCTTTCAAATTTGTTACTTCCATGGCTAATAAATCTAGTTCTTTAATTAATCTAGGTAGATGTCTCACTATACTACCAATTTCTTCACCATCATAAAGAAATCGAGCCAATATACGAACAAATTGCCAACCAGCTTTCACACGTCTACCAAAATATTTATCACGTTTAATATAATATGATTCATTCCAAACCTTTAATCCACAAATACGAACACCTAATCTACGTGATGTTGTCTTTTGACATTTAATTCGTTGTGATCTTTGTTTATATGGACTTGCATCAACACCATATTGTCTTGTACCCATCTTTAAATCTAGTGCACAAGGTTTAATTAAATTACGAGTTAAATCTTCTAATAAAATAAATTTTGATACTATAGTATCACTATGTTCTTCAAATGTTATTGATTCTAGCGGTGGTGGAGAAAATGTATTAGGTAATAATTCACTATCACGTCTTTCATTTAGGATGCTTTCATTGGGGCTATGGACTTCAGTGAAGACATCACTATTATGATGATGATGTTTATTATTATCATTATTTTCATTTCTATCCTTTCCATTATGGGTTTTATCATGGTGAGAGCATTTTTTAGAATTATCCTTGTTCTTCGAACTTAAAAGATTTTCTCTTGCAGTAGTCTTTTTCTGGAATTGTTTCAAATCCATTACTGAATGTGAAGTGTCGATAGCATTTGAAAGTGATTCCTTTTTTACTTTATGCAATAACGGCGATTCTAGTCCCTTATTAACTTCATTCAAGGAAATATGGGAATTTCTTCTCATTTCAGTAAAATTATTGGTTGATGATGATGAGGAGGACGATCTTACATTTTTCCTATATTGTCTTCCTGATATGGTTCTAATTGGAACTCCCACAGTAGAATTACTATGTCCATGTGTACTATTCTTCCTCGTTGTAATTGGTGCAAACACTTCTTGAATTACTAAATCTTTTAATTTAGTGTTCAGCATTGTAGAACCTGAATCACGTCTTCTCTTATCAATATTAATATCACGTTTTGTGGGACTCTTTAAATTTTCTGCATTATCTTCAAATTTTGTGGCTAGGAATGAATCGTCAGGTGCAGAACTTGGCGATGATGAATGTGATTGAATGTCAGGATATGTTGAATAATGTCCCCATAGGGAACCAGGAATAATATGCCTGTTATCATCAATGGAGACTTCAGGTAATAATGATTCATTTAAATATCTATGTTTGGTACTTTTAATTGGAATAGTATCTATATCATTGGCCAAGGGGAATGAATGAATATGCTCCAATGGAGCTCCAATGACATCCTTGGGTGATCCACTTTGAACGAATTCTGACTCAATTGAGGGTTTTGCTACCGTATTTGAATTATTATCATTGTTATTTCCTTGTTTGGTTCTATCTGGCACTTGATTTAAAAAATCCTCTCTAGAATTAAAATGTTGTCTAACATTAAGAACACCTATATAACGAGGCATAAATTTCAATAATTTATTATTTGTTAATTCCATAGTTTCATACCATTTATTTTCTCGTCTCACTAAAGCTTTACATACAGCTCTTTTTGAGAATCTGAAAATGGCAGTATGTCCACCAACTTTATTTGTAAATGGTTTCAATTCCACAGCCAATGGGTATTCTTTATCATCATCATCGTCATAATCTTCAATTGCTTCCTCTTCTTCATTGTGAACGTTACTATTATCCTTCACTTCTGCTGTGGGTTGTGGGTTTATAAGATCTTCATCAGGTGGAAATATTAAATCGGTTGTATTATTAGATTTCACGGATGATGGGTTGTTACCAGTAACATTATTCTCATAATCAATATGAGAAATATCATTAGTGTCAGTATGGCTATCATTTGATGTTTTATAAGCAGTGGTGATATCATCATTCTCTGAATTCATTAGTGCTCTTGAGGTAGATTTCGATTTATGAGGATAATAAGTGGCAGATGAGACGGGATGTAATGAAAGATCCTCAGGTCGATCCTCGGGATTATTGTTCTCTTGACGATTATAACTTATTGTCCTAGACAATTTTGCTTTATCCAACTCACTAGTCAATATAGAATGATGTAAAGGACTCTGTGTTGTTTCTGAAGCGGTCACTGAAGAACCATGCCGTAGACGACTAAATTCTTTGGTCTTCCTCAACAGAGGTGAATCCTGATCCTTTCTCTTCACATTGAATGTAAGCTTATCAGCATCAGTATCCGAATTGATATCATCATCATCATCATCATCATTAGAATCTATCAACCCACTCTCGACACTTTCATCTGGGTTGTAATTGAAGAATGATTTATTATTATTCCCACCTTCGACACCTTCCTCTACATTATCACCCTCCTCATCATTATCCCTAAAGATTCCCAAATACGTAGATGCTTTCCTACCAGACAACACGGGTCCCAAAATCTTTTCATCCGATGCATTTAAATCCTTTAGGGACTCCCGATAATTGTCGGCATTCAGTGATATATCATCTACTATATCACTATCACTGCCCATTTGGATATTTTAACTAAAATACAACTTTATATATATGACTTGTAGTGTATTTTAAAAGCTTCCAAGATATCAACAGCGGCTAAAATGATTCTTTTAATTAATCGATGAGCACTTTGAACTTTTTGTTGATAAGTTTAAGTTGGAATTCTATTATTATCTTTTTTTTTTTTTTCATTTTCAATTTTTTTCGCTTCAGCATAAAAAATTGATCTTCAAAACGTGGAATTCCAAGAATTGACAGTAAATCATGCAAGGGAAACCAACATAAACAGGTTATATTAGGTGTATTAAGCTTTGTGTGAATATAAACTGCTATTTTATTTGTGGTATCCCGAAAAAAGCAGGGGAACTGGTCCAGATATGGGGGAGTTACCGGTGAAAAATAGATTGATTTTAAATAAAGGAATCATTTGAATATTTATGAACTTTATATACAACTATGTTAACCTCTGTAATAGTGTGTTGGTACCAATGGAATCTTTGAGATAATAACAGGGAATTTCTTCTTTCTCACCTCGACAAGCATCTCGGTGCCTAATTTATGGTTACCTAAATCCACATAACCTTGTCCAATATTAACCACTTTCTTGGAAGCTTCTTCAGATAAACTGGGGGAAACACTTCCTGAAGTAACTATACCAATGGGTTCTAAAGTGTCTTTATCTAATAATCTTGAACCAGGTCTAGCTGCTGGTGATGGTTCAGTAGATTTATATTTAAATCCAATTCTAGTTCTAGAATAATTCTTATTAGTTAATTGATCCATTATTCTTTCATATCCATTAAATCTTGTCTCTGGATTTGAATCATTACGTCTACTCTTAGAAAGCAACCATTTCAGATTACCTTCCACGGGGGTTAACTGTTCATTTAATTCATTACCATAAAGACATAATCCAGCTTCTAATCTTAAACTATCTCTAGCGGCTAACCCAATTGGTTTCACCACTGAATCATATGATAATAATTTCCTACTAACATGAATAGCCTTTTTGGCATCGATGGCAATTTCAAATCCATCTTCACCTGTATATCCACCTCTTAAGACACCAATGGGGGTTCCACATGGTAAATTAAATGTCTTACGTTGACCAAATACTAATTTATTCAGATCTTGAGAAGATGAAATCAAGCCGGATAAAATCTTCGAGGATTCAGGCCCTTGTAATGCAATTAATGCTTGATTTTCAATAGGTTCCCATTGAATATCAAATCCCTGTGAATTCAACTCTTCCACATTTTGTAATATGAATTGTGAATCCTCTTTAACTCTAGATGCATTAGTCACAATATAAAACCCTTCTTCACCTTCCGGTTTCTTGAAAACCATTAAATCATCAATAATACCACCATCAGGTCTTAGTAAGACACTCAATGATCCAAAACTTGGTTGCACGACATTGAAATCTGTGGGAGTAATACGATGTAACAATTTAATGGCATCTTTACCGGTCAATTTACTTTGTAACATGTGGGAAACATCAAACAAACCCGAATGAGAACGTACCCATTTATGTGATTCAATATGATTTTGTATCGCTGGGTATAATAAAGGCATCATATACCCTGCGAATGGTACCATTTTGGCTCCCAACTTGTTGTGTAATTCGAAAAGGGGTGTCTTCTTGATCTGACTTGTGGCAGCATCAGAAAGCAGTCTCTTAGTAATTGTGGATCTTAACATCGTCTCGTGCCGGTGTACCAATGTCTTCAACAGTCTGCCAGAACCCTCTTATCAATACAACAGTTATCTCAAATAGTTGCTTTTATATGTCATCGCTGGGAATTGTTGATATTTTTTTTCACTTTTAACTCTTTCTTTGACTCTGATTCACCGATAGCCACACATTCCACAGGACATCGGTGGTTCCAGCCGGCTATTACCACCAATTCATCACGATAAATCGTAGTATCTGCTCTTCTCAACGTCCATTCTTTCTCCTTGGAAGTCCCAAAGAGGTTGGTCCGTGGTATGGCTTTGAGAAGAAGATGTTGATGTTGGGTTGCCATTTGTAGTCGATGCGAGGTTTCTTGTGTTGACCAATTGGAAGATCCCATTCACCACAATCTCTCTGCCCAATGTCTCGTTCTTACTTGGAATAATAATATCTGCAAACGCTCTCGTGGGTTGAATATATTTATCCATTTCAACTCTTAAATGATCCATATATTCAGTCAATAAAGATGATAAATCCTGTGTAGCACGGCAATTCCTTGCCTTAATCAAATTAATCAATCTCTTGTCAGCATCACTATCTAAGAACACTTTCAAGTCAGATATGATGTTAATACGTTTATCATATAAGGCATAACAACCGCATAATATGGTAATGACTTTAATTTCATGATCTTTGGACGTTAATGGAGTCTTTGTAGCCATTAAAAGTTTCATCTTAGATACTTCATCATACACAAAATCAAAATCATAATCTTTGTAGCTGTAGTATCTTGGTCCCTTAGCCAACGTCATCGAATTATCTAAATTCACAATTTCAATTTTGGCATCAGGGAAAGCAGCAAGTAATCGAGTCTTAATTTGTTCAGAAATCTGGTCAATCCCCGTAGCATGACCGCCTGCAATACTCACTAACAATGATCTCTCTACCATCTAAGTTTGGGTGTCTTAGGTATCCACATACTGAATGTGGTGAGTTTTGTAGATTTTTCATAGTGATAAATTTTTCAACTGCAAATTTGAGATGCGATGAGCTCTCAAAAGACCATTTTAAAGACGGATTTATCTACACAACTGGCCACTGCTATCATATAATCTAGTAACAAACACAACAAGAACAACTACACCATGTCATTTGATAAAGAGTCTGATAAGAAATTAAAATTTAAAGTGTCAAAGAAATTACAAATTTCTCCCACTTTTGAATCCATGAATTTAAAATCACAATTATTACATGGTATTTATTCATATGGATTTGAAGCACCTTCCTCGATCCAATCTAGAGCCATTACACAAATTATATCAGGGAAGGATGTCATTGCACAAGCACAATCTGGGACAGGTAAGACTGCTACATTTACAATTGGTATGCTACAAGTTTGCGAATTTAAGAGACAAGAATTACAAGCTTTAGTACTTTCACCAACAAGAGAATTAGCCTCCCAGATTAATGCTGTTGTATCCAATTTGGGAGATATGTTAAATGTCAAATCTGTAGCTTTGGTTGGTGGGAATAAGATGACTAAGAATGATTTAAATAAATTACAAAATGGTCAAGTTCATGTTGTGAGTGGGACACCAGGTAGAGTGTTAGATTTAGTTAAACGTGGTACTTTAGTGGTGAAGAAATGTAAGATGTTAATTCTTGACGAAGCAGACGAATTATTAGGTGAATCACTTGGGTTTAAACAACAAATTTATGATATTTTCACTAAATTACCTAAGACATGTCAAGTAGTAGTGGTTTCCGCTACAATGAGCAAAGATATTATCGAAGTGACAAGAAAATTTATGAGTGATCCAGTGAAAATTCTTGTGAAACAAGATCAAATATCGTTGGAAGGTATTAAACAATATCATATTAATGTGGATAAAGAAGAATGGAAATTTGATACATTATGTGATATATATGATTCTTTAACAATTACACAATGTGTCATTTTTTGTAATACAAAGAAGAAAGTAGATTGGTTAGCCTCGAAATTGCTACAGTCTAATTTTAGTGTCGTTTCAATGCATGGTGATATGAAACAAGAGGATAGAGATAGAATCATGAATGATTTCAGGTCGGGACATTCAAGAGTATTGATCTCAACAGATGTTTGGGCTCGTGGTATTGATGTTCAACAAGTTTCATTGGTGATAAATTATGATTTACCTGAAATTATGGAAAATTACATTCATAGAATTGGTAGATCTGGTAGATTTGGTAGAAAAGGTTGTGCCATTAATTTCATTACTAGAGATGATATGGGACAATTGAACGCAATTGAAAAATTTTATAGAATTAAGATAAAACCAATGCCTGCCAATTTAGAAGAACTATCATGAAGAAAAGTATTATCAATAATAGCATTCAATATTAAAACCCATTAAAAAATTGTAATATTATATCCTATATAGAATCACATAAAGAAGCAAGCTGTTTATTTTGAATATTATAGACATCAATTAATTTATTTAGGGGAAGATCCTTAGAATATTTAGATAAATCTTTGAATTTTGATATTACTTCAATATCTAATGATGTATTTATATTATTATTCTCCTGTTTACCTTGTGGATTTGTTGTATTAAATCCAAGTAACTGAAATTGATCACTAATGAGACGAACATCTTCAATTTCATAATCTTCATTCATATTAACAATAATTGCATTTTCATAAGAAAGATCTTCTTCATCCCCGGCATTCTTATCCTTACCATCTATGGTACCTTCTTTCTCATCTTCAAAGATATATTTAATCCTGTTTGGGAACATAGGTTTACCATTAGAGCTGGTAACCACATCTAAAGATGCCTTCTCAAGCGATAATTTTGTCAGTGCTAAAGGATCATTTTTCTCTCTATTCAAAAGATATTCAATATTATTATCGTTAACAGATATAGACAAAGGTTCCATGACAAGGTTAAAGGGCTTGGTTCTGGTGGTATAACAGTTGGATCTGGGCAAGAACGGCAGCAAAAAAAAAATAAACCAGCTTGATCCAACCGAGGTTTGAACTCGGGATCTTCGCCGTGTAAAGGCGACGTCTTAAACCACTGGACTATTGGACCATACACTGGTGTAATTTGGGGTCAACCCTGATTTCAAACTTATTGATCGGATAAGGTCTCGTGCTAGCCTCACAAAACCTACTATATGACTGTATTAAAACTATCACTGACTCAGAAAAGTTGGTACTCACCTGTTAGTACCTAATTCATGCAGTAATACTCCATATTTTGAAGAAAAATTCATGTTATTTTTGTCGTTTTGCGATGAGAAATGTTTCATCACAACATGTAGAGGTATATAAAATAAAAATTGGTTAGTGTACACTTGTTAATTTAAAGATTCGATCCAAAATACTGTATGCTACTGAAACTTAATGCATTTTAACACACTTCGAGACCCAATTCTGCCAATATTTTAACATTACAGCTTACATTACCAGCCACTCCCTGAAACTCAAGCTATCATAACCATACATTTACTATAAACTTCACTGATCACCTCTTGTTATGGAACCTTCTATTGTTATTTATTGTGAGAAATCTGAAATTTTCGCAAAATGTCGAAATGCCAAAAATTTTTGAAGCAAAAAAAAAATTACAACGAAAAAACGACGATTGATTTGAAAAAAATGATGTGACTTCTTGATTCAGCTAGTATTACTTCTCGAGCTATTCCAAGTCATTGAAGATCTCCAGACACAATGTTAGATATCAATTCCTTTATTGAAGAAAAGGGTGGTAACCCAGAATTAATTAGACAATCTCAAAGAGCTAGAGGTGACAGTGTTGAATTAGTTGATGATATTATTGCTGAATACAAGGATTGGGTTAAGACCAGATTCGAATTAGATGAATTAAACAAGAATTTAAACAAATTACAAAAGGAAATTGGTTTAAAATTTAAAGCTAAAGAAGATGCTTCTGCTTTATTAGCTGAAAAGGATGTCTTAACTGCTAAGAAGAAAGAATTAACTGAAAAGGAACAAAATGAAGATGAAGATTTAAAGAAGAAAGTTTTCTTAGTTGGTAACATTGTTCATCCTTCCGTTGTTGTCTCCAATGATGAAGATAATAATGAATTAGTGAGAACTTGGAAACCAGAAGGTTTAGAAGATATTGGTCCAATTGCTTCTGTTACCAACGCTCCAGCTAAATTATCTCATCATGAAATCTTATTAAGATTAGATGGTTACGATCCAGAACGTGGTGTTAAGATCTCTGGTCACAGAGGTTATTTCTTAAGAAACTATGGTGTTTTCTTAAATCAAGCTTTAATTAACTATGGGTTAAATTTCTTAGCTAAGAAAGGCTACGTTCCATTACAAGCTCCAGTTATGATGAACAAAGAAGTCATGGCTAAGACTGCTCAATTATCTCAATTCGATGAAGAATTATATAAAGTTATTGATGGTGAAGATGAAAAATATTTAATTGCCACTTCTGAACAACCAATTTCTGCTTATCACAGTGGTGAATGGTTTGAAAAACCACAAGAACAATTACCAATCAGATATGCTGGTTACTCTCAATGTTTCCGTAGAGAAGCTGGTTCTCATGGTAAAGATGCTTGGGGTATTTTCAGAATTCATGCATTTGATAAAGTGGAACAATTTGTCTTAACTGAACCAGAAAAATCTTGGGAAGAATTTGATTTAATGATTGGTAATTCTGAAGAATTTTATCAATCTTTGAAATTACCATACCGTATTGTTGGTATTGTCTCTGGTGAATTAAACAACGCTGCTGCCAAGAAATATGATTTAGAAGCTTGGTTCCCATACCAAAAGGAATATAAAGAATTAGTTTCTTGTTCTAACTGTACTGATTATCAATCTAGAAACTTAGAAATTAGATGTGGTATTAAGAAGATGGGTGACAGAGAAAAGAAATACGTTCATTGTTTGAATTCTACTTTATCTGCTACTGAAAGAGCTTTATGTTGTATCTTAGAAAATTACCAAACTGAAGAAGGTTTAGTTGTTCCAGAAGTCTTAAGAAAGTACATTCCAGGTGAACCAGAATTCTTACCATATGTTAAGGAATTACCAAAAAACTCTACTTCCAACAAGAAGAAATAAGGGAAGGGATAAGATCATAGGATAATTATGTTCTCTCTTATTTTTTTTTCTTATATACCTATATCTTTTTTCACTTCAATATTATAGAAGATTGTATCTTTCTCTCTTTTTTAATATAAATTATGTATGAATCAATAAAATAATAACTATTTCATCTTTAATGGTGTCGATATGGCTTGTATATTTAAAGATTATTTGTCAGGATATCAATCAGTTGAATATGTCGTTTGTGCTTTGGAATTCATATGTGTAAATATTTTATGGACTGTTTTAGACAAACACCCATACACCATTAAAAGACTGTCTTTTGTTTTTACAAAATTGTTTTTTCAACATTTTTATTTTCCCAAAACGGAAAGAGAAAGACGACGCAAGAAAAAGCGACGCAAATTTCCAGAGTCCGTCGCTTTTGCTGGGGAGTTGGTAAGTTTCACTGCCGGCCTGGGCAGAGTGTAAACTGGGCTGTTTGGCCGGGCTGCTCCCTTCCTCCTGTTTGAATCCTAGGCAGGAACTGTTTTTACCAGTCTAGCAATTAGGCTTGTGCCACTGTCTAGCTGGGACCAATCTCCTTCTAGACCGACAGCCTAGGCTCGGAAACTTCCACTTAGCACCGTGGAATACAGGCCATTCTGGGTCAGTTTTACCATCAACAGGCTGTAAGCTTAGTGTTCCGATGCGGTTGATGGTGTTGATTACTACTGAATAATCCAAATTTTAACTAGTAATGTGCATAGTTGAATTTTAGTATTATATTATATTAAAAGTGTTATTACTATTATTACCTTTTCTATATTAACCAAAGTAAAAGATAAGTAACTGCCGAGATGTCCACTGAATTGACTGTTCAATCTGAAAGAGCTTTCCAAAAGGTATGCATAATTTTTATTTCAATTAAGACGTGTTAATGAATACTATAAAGATGATTTTATTTCAAGTTAGACTATTGCCCTATTAAAAGTGAGAAAACAGTATCGTATTCCCTGAGAAATAATTACCAGTGTTGTCTGGATGAAATATTAGAAAAAACAAAGATTCTTGGAGAACTTTACACATTAAAACTGCAAGTATATATAAGGGCCTCATAACAGAAAATCAAATAAAGAAGAATTAACACAACTAAATTATTAAGAGAAATTAATATACTAACAAATTTCCTATGTATTAATATCAAACCATAAGATATTTTACAACCTCTTTTTTCCTTGCAGCAACCACATATCTTCACCAACCCAAAGGTTAAGACCAACAGAAGAACCAAGAGATGGTACAAGAACGCTGGTTTAGGTTTCAAGACCCCAAAGACCGCTATTGAAGGTTCTTACATTGACAAGAAATGTCCATTCACTGGTTTAGTTTCTATTCGTGGTAAGATCTTAACTGGTACCGTTGTTTCTACCAAGATGCACCGTACTATTGTTATCAGAAGAAATTACTTACATTATATTCCAAAGTATAATAGATTCGAAAAGAGACACAAGAACGTCCCAGTTCACGTTTCTCCAGCTTTCCGTGTTCAAGTTGGTGATATCGTTACTGCTGGTCAATGTAGACCAATCTCTAAGACTGTTAGATTCAACGTCTTAAAGGTTTCTCCAGCTGCTGGTAAGGCTAACAAGCAATTCCACAAGTTCTAAGTAAAATTATAATAACTACTAATAAATTTTTAAATTAAAACTTTTTTATTATTATTACTGTCTTTTTACTTATACATAAACTCCATTGGAATTAAACTTTCTTATCCTAATTATTATCTCTCTCTATAATATATATATATGGTTATTCTTTATATAATGTATATTTAGAAACAAAAGAAAATAAAGATTCATACATATACTTTATTTTTTATCTTATAATATGTTTACAACTGTTTATTGAAAATGTTAACTAATATTTAGTGTTAAATTTAATATAAAAGTATGGATGCATGTATATGTGTTTCCTGTTTGTGCGAGGAAAGAGATGAATCTCAGGTTTACTGATCTTTATCCATGATCATATTATCATCCAGTAAAATATCCATTAAGGCCTTTGACACATCACTAATACTCAATCCTTTATAAGCCTTGACCATGGTTCTCATCTTTTCATAACAAACTTTTAATTCTAAACCAGACCATTTATTACCTTGTAAAGTGGCTAATTCGTCCCAATCAACTTGTGAATCTTCAGTGAAACCAAGATCTCTTAATTTTTCTACAAGCCATTTCTTTTCAGAATTAGGGATATGTTCCGCTTTAGATACAGCTTGTTTCCGTATTAATTTATTCCATTTATAACGACATTGAATACGAGATCTAGTACCACCCATTCTTTCACTAACGACAGTCCAATTAATAATATCTTTAAAAGTTGGTTTACCACTAATTTTCTTACCACGAGGACCTCTTGTTTGTGTTATATTTTCATGATCTCCATCTAACAAACCGTGTTCTTTACGTTCTTGGTATTCCTCAGCTTCTTCTAACATCTTAGCAATAACATTCTTTAATAAAGCCTCTTCTTCGGCAGACCATTTGTTTGAAGCACGATTATTACCACATTTAATATAATTTCTCCAACGATCTCTACAATCTTCTGGCATTCTACCCATAGCTTTACCCACTTCTGACCACTGACCTTCCTTTTCGACACAAAGATCAGCTAATTGTTGATCTTCTTCTGGAGTCCATCTACCTCTTTGTTCAAAGATATGATATCTTCTACGAACATGTTTATATATGGAACTTCTAGTTCTATAAGGAAGAACTTTACAAATATTAATCCAAAAATCATCTTTACGACGACCATTAGTCCAAATTCTTTCACATGTTTCTCTTCTCGTAAATTTCTTAATTCTTTGATATTCTTCAATAAAATGATCCAAAGCGGCTTCTTCTGTACTATCAAATGCTTTACCACTAGTTTGTGTTGATGCAGCAGATCCAATAATTTCAGAAGCCTTTGTAGCTGCATTTTCTAATAATTCATTATCAGCATCAATACTTTCTTGATCAATACTGCTTAACTCATTTCTATTTTTGTTATTATCTTTCATAGTCATTGCAGCGGCAGCGGCGGCAGCAACAGCCACTTCAGCAGCTGTTACTTGGGATCCTTCAGGTAAATTTTCATATTCTTTATGTGATATACCCTCTTCTTCTTCTGGTTCATGATCAACATTATCTACTATTACACGATGATGTTCTATATTATCATTATGATCCCCAACTTTCTCTATATCATTATCTTCAGGTTCAGCCTCTGTATTTAAATATTGTTGGAAATCAGGTTGTTGCGATATTGAATCGGCTTCTGCAATGGCTTTATTGACTAACTGATTATGAGATGATGGATCATCTAATGTGGCCAATTCTGGATCAACTGCTATTTGTGATTTACTCTTCTTTAAACTTGCTTGTAATTTATTAACCATATCATCTTCATCCGTGTTGTTGTCATTATTATTATTTGGTCTTCTCTTCTTATATGATCTTTCATGACCAAGATGATCATCTATATTATGGTTTGATGGCTGGTTACCATTATCTATGAAATCCACTACATCACGGTTTTTTCTCTTAGATTTATTTAACTTATCAGTTTGATATGCAGCCACAACAGCAGCTAAAGCTAAAGCATTATTACTTATTGAATCATGATCACGATTAGATTGTTGACGATCACCTGACGAGTCATTATGATCAAAACTAGTATTTGTCAAATCTTCATCATGCTTCAAATACCATGTCATATCAGAAGCATTTTCATTATTATTGGAACTACTATTACCATTACCGGTACCATTATTCTGCGATTTATTATCATGCGTAGTGTCTTCCCCATCATGTCGGTTGTTATTATTTTTCCCTTCTTTCAAAGAAAGGGTTTTGTCGTTATTTACATTATTATCTTTACCAGAACCATCATTATCTTCGCCAACACCACTTAAACCTTCACCCACATATTTAAAGACAGCCTCTTCCACAGATTCATGACTAGACTCGGATCGATCAGATATTTTATCTTTCATCTGATGTGACATATTAGATATCTTAAACTATTTCAATAATCTTTTAACCAATTAAAAAGAATAATTGCCACAAGTGAAACAGGAACTAGTTGTATTTGTTGTAAATTTCTCTTTAGCAATACCTAAACTAGACTTATCGTAACCTTTCGACACTTCACTTATGCCAAATACTGCTTATAGTAGTCAGACAAGCGATGATGATTACCCTTCCTTTGTAGAGCAGCAGGGTAATGTAAACAGTTTGATTCTTGCATTGAAGATTTATTGTCAAATGTTTATTTCTTGGTGGAAATTCGTCAATGTGAAAAAAAATTGCAGATCACGTGGCGTGCCGTGTGTAGTGATGATAATACCGATTTGTATTATGGAAATGACATTAAGATAGTGGAGGGGAATGGGTTAATCACACCGGTGGTGGTGGTGCATGAGCCAAGTATATCTTCTCTGCAGAGTTATCGTATTGTTTGGCCAATTGGATATAGTTTTTTCCATCGTAAGGGACGAAATCTTTGTTGTTGGAAGATTGTCTTAAATAGAATCGTTGAACTATGTCAATAAATTCTGCGAGACAATCGATAGATTCCCCCATGATTGATAAGTTCTTGCCTTTGGCAGAGATTGTCTGATCTTGATTGTTGGTAATGGTTCCCATGGCATAATTATTGAAATTCTTGAGCATATTGAAACACATTCTTTCAAAATATGGTAAGTAGATAGAAGGTAGATTAGTAGATAAGATTAACAACTCTCTTATTAGTTTAATTGCTTGTAATAATGATTCACTGGCAACAAACGTCTTATCACCAACAACCACGGATTTTCTATTCCCTGTGGGTTTCTTTGTTTCTAAAGTATCTTCAACATCTTTCTCTTCATTATCATCGCCCTCAGCATCCTTTTGTGGGTGTAGCAGCAGTATAGAAGTCCAATCAATTGGGTCAATATCAATACTGGAAACAATATCATTGACATCGGTTTGAATATCTGGACTCACAATAGCAGGAACCCAATTCTCTAATTCGATTTTCTTTTGTATTACTCTGATATTCTTAGAATCATGGATAGAAATATAATGTTTGATTTGTGACGACAATACATCACTTAAATATTTGGTTAAGAATTCACCACTCAATGACTCACACTCCTGAATGAATAGGATACAAATTGAATACAATTTCAAAAAATAATCATGTCTTAATGCTGAGGTTAATTCCCTTCTCACCGCTATAACTTTACCCATTCTCAATTGTACAATTCTAATAATTTCATTCACACCTGTCCTAATATCTAATTGACTGATCATGTTATGTTGATTCTCAGAAACGTTTGATGTGTTGATTTCCCTTAAAGAAATGTCTAATAACAATTTTTGATGTTTGTAAAGTCTCTTAATGGCATATAGACAATGAATGAAAATTTGTTCGACCATTTCTTGAAATTCTACTGGTGTTTGTTCTTTAAGTAATTTAGATAATTTTGACCCTGTGGTGTTTGGTTTGGGTGTACTATTTCCCATGGCTGCTGGGGTTGGAGTGGCAGATTGTGACCTATCAACCACTGACAGTGATGATTCTGATTTACCAATTTCTTCTTTAGGCAGATAATGTTTAATAATGTTTTTCACCTCGATAATGATCTTTTCTTGATAAAGAGTGAAAGAACTAGCTAACTCCTCACAATCATTTAATTTAGTAATAAGTTCTTTTATTGAGTCTTGAAATTCTGTTGGGAATTGGAATCTCATCTTATCCGCTTGTCCTCGCTGTGTTTTATAAATTATATTATTCACGTCGACATCTTCATATGCAGATTTCAAATCATTTAATAACAAGACTGAAAGTTGAAGAGAATATTTACCCCCAATTTCAATCTTCATATTTGTTAACAACTCTCGTATTTCAATTAAACCAGGTACGGTCTTTAGATCAATCAACTTAAATGGCCAATCTCGTGTCCATTCTTGAACATTATTGTCTGTAGAATCATCCCCTCTAATTAAACATTTGATAGATTGAAGCATGTTCATACATTCTTGTAAATCATCATTCTCAAATTTCTCTTTAGATTCATCTACCTTTTGGACAATTAATTTCACTTGTAAAAGACCTTGTTCTAATTTCTCAACATTATTCCTCTTTATAATTAATTTTATATTTTCAATTCTTTTAACGATTTCTTCATCTATGGCAGTATTCAATGTTTTGCTTAAAGTCTCTAGTTCGTTTACTGTTTCCTCGATATTCTTTTGTATTACTTCCACATCACCTAATGCATCAAAAAATTTATGGGAAGATTTTGATATATCAGCTACAAGTTGAGATTCCACACTATCTAAATAATCGTTCAATTTATCTCTCAATGACATATATGCCTCATCTCTAATGGATTTATCTTCAATGACTAAATTTTGTGCCTTTAGATCAACACTTTCTAATACTCTGTTGAAAGTCCTTTCATTATCCAATTGGAAGACTTTTTCAAAATAAAAATCTGGAATCTGATCAAGAAGTGTTGGAGTCATCTCCACAGGTTCATCCTTCAATTGTTTGATTTGTTCTAATGTCTTAACGTTATTTCTACTACGAAAGATTTCTTCTTCACCACTAATATCATCAATATATTCATCCACCAATTGATTCCACCCATCCACAATCTCATTCTTACTTATTGTCACAGGTGGGATATCAGCATTTGTTGGGGGTCTTAACCAATCTTTTCGTCTTGTATTCATAACGATTTCATAAATGGAATTATTACCCAAGGGAGAATAATCACGAGAACCAGATTTAGAATCCATACTAAATTGATTTCTATAGGTCCCAGTAAATGTAGCACTGTTTGTTGTGATTCTTGACACTATGGAATCCATACTGGGTCGGGATGGACTCACAGAGATTCGTTCAATTGCCTCATCAGATTCCTTTGGGGTTGTTTCTAGTTTAATTGTTGGAATCGACGGTTTTCTCGACATTATTAATGCTCAATTCCTATTCTCGGTTCACCTTAATGTCTATAAATGGGCTCAAAAGGGTTGTTCTTCAATTCTCTGCTCACCTCTATTTAAGGTTTGTCTTGCCGGTAATGTTTGACGTTTACTTTTAAAGATCGATTTTTTAAAAAAGCAGGTCTAAAAAACACATAGAAATCAGCATTATAATGACAAACTAAGAAATAAGAAAGTAAGAATAGTACATGTTATTCTGTAATATATGATATTTATATATAGATATTTACGATGTTAGGTTACTCTTTGGTTAGAAAATAAAATAAAGTATATACTATTGGGGGTACTTTTATTTTGTTAAAGCGTTTTTGTTTTGTTCTTAGGTGGTTAGAATATTGATCCTACCGCATGGTACAGGTGACATTCTTAGTGGTTGGAATATATGAAGTAATAATAATAATAATATCTGTCTTATTTCTATTCAGTGAATCTATTACCATGTAAGTCTTGGTGGTGATTCATCAATTTCTCTTTCGAGATTACAGATTTAAGTGAATCATTTCTTGGAGAAAAGGATCCCTCAATGGCGATATCACTCGGTACAATATCTGCTGGAGTGGTTGTGTTGCTTGGAATCTTGATTGATTTGCTTAGATCTGCATTGCTTGACTGTCTTAAGTTATCCAACAATAAACTACTTGATGATCTTTGTGGTGGACCCAATTTTCTACGAGGACTTGGTCTTGTCTGTAAAGAAGCTAGGTCTAAATCGCCACCTCCTTGAACTTTGGTAGTAGTATTTTCTTTCTGGTTATCATCAGATTCATCTTCACTGTCTGAATCAAATATGAAATTTTTACTTGTATTTCTCTTTATTGGTAAAGCATTCTTATTTTGATCAATTGTTCCATTTGGATCCTCAGTATTTGTATTTATAGGTGCTCCAGTAATAAAACTATGTGAAAAACTACTCTTCAATGAAGTTGATGAAGATCCTTGAAGAGATAGTTGCACCAAAGAATTATTACTTCTTCCAATAGACATTGTTCTCTTCAATCCTAAATTATCATTAATATTATGTGAATTAGTTTGTAAATAATTATCATTACCATCAGAATCTGAATCTGAACCATCATATGAACCTTGATAATGTGAATCTTCAATAAATTGGTCATCATCAGTATTAGAAGACATACTATATTGATCATCATCACTACTATACAAATGATCATTCCCATTTACTGGTGATACAGGTAAAGTTGGTTGATTAGAAGTAGATGCTTGTGGAGATAACATATCATACGTTTGTTGTTTATCGTCGGCAATAGCAGTTTGTAAATCCATCCCCTCAGGAACATCAATAATATCACATGAATCCACAGGTAAGAAACTTGATGTATCACCAGTATAAACAGAATTATAATCATAAATATAATCATAGCCTCTTTGAGTGTTAACATTATGCGAAACAGCATTACCATAACCAACATTAATATCACCACCATCAGATTCTTCATCTGAACCATAATTTAATGTTGTAGCAGGTAACATTTTAATAATTGGACGAATATGAGGATGGTGTCTACTATTTAATGAAGTAGATCCAATTGAAGAATTATCTGTGATTGGAGAATGAACTAAAGAGTCTGATCTCCTTGCAAATCTAGCACTAATGAAAAGACCATGTTCGTCATCATTTTCACCTTCATTAGAATTTGAATCAGAATCAGAATCAGTATAATCAGAAAATTCTTCATTATAATCATCATCAGAACTATAAAAATCACCATCCATATCAACATCATCCCCTCCACCATTATTATTATTAGTATTATTATAAGCATATTTAATTGCCATACATTGTTCCACACGATCATTAAAGTGAATATGTCTATCTTTGTTTTGTTTATTGACACCAGGTATATTTTCTTTTTCTTGGTTTTTCCTTAAACGTATATGTGATGGAGTAGTTAAAATTGATGATAAAGTACCATTTTTCATATTTGTACCATCATGAGATGAAGATACAGTATATATATTTCTATGATTTGAATTCAATACTGGAACACTTGATGAGGTAGTTAAACCAATATTTGTTTGATTTGAATTATCAGGTGTTACTACTGTACTCTCACTATATCGTCTATCAGATTCTTTATTTTTATGAGACGGTATTTCATTATCATTAGATGTATTAAAATTATTATTTGATTGTTCATTATCATGGGATATTAAAGTAGTATCATTAGATTGTTGATTTTGTCCATTGGCAGAGGAAGAAGAAGGATAAGAAGTGGATGGATAATTAAAATATTGGGCATTAACTTTAGCAGCTAATAAATCATAATCATCATGAACATTATTTTGATCCATTAAATATTGTGAATTTTTAACTTCATTAAAATGTTTTCTTGCCTCATTTAATTTCCATTGTGCATTTTCTTCAATGATTTCTGTCATTGTTCTTCTTTTCAAAATTGGTTTTGGTGTAATATTTTTCTTTGATGGATTATGATGTTTAGTTATTGAATTTGAATGAGATGCAGTGGAGGGACTAGTTGATGGTAATCTTATTGAAGTTTCATCCCCATCTGAACCATACCCTCTTTCATAACTATCATCATCGTCATCCTCGTCATCGTCATCGTCATCGTTATTGTTATCATAAGTATAATCATCTTTATTATTCAATTTATTTTTCTTTTTCCCACCACCACGAACAATTGGACCATATAACCAAGTAACATCCGAATCTTTAGACCAATTTAAAATTTCTGGTGAAACAGTTTTCAAATTATTTCTTGCTTTAGCCCAAGTTCTCCAAGATGCGTTCTCTAATCTTGCAGTATTAACCACATCAATATCTCTCTTTTTCTTCTTTGCGATAATATATTTCCAAGAATTTGAAATTTCAGATTCTTTCCAATGATGTGATAAATAATCCACATGTCTTTGTGGTTCTCTCACGACATCATTATCATCCTGTGGTAATAATTTATCATTATCTGGAACCGGTGGTGACACAGAGGCAGATGGAGTATAACTTGTCATATCAATATCTTCATTATTTTGTTCATTATTGTTATCAATTGACATATCTGAAGAATCCGTGGATGTAGTACTAGAGTCATCAGTATAGTCATCATAATCCACTACATTAGGTGTAGGTATTTGCTGTATAGTAGAAGTTGTAGTAGTATTGGTGTTATGAGATGGATCCAATAGACCCATGGATCGTGTTCTTTTTAATTTAAAAGTTGAATTATGAAACTCTTCATCATTTTCAGCTTCAATAGCCATAGACACCGAGGGTCCCATGTCATCATCCCCATTAGGATTAACATATTTAGTATTATTAGTACTATTATTATTATTATTTTGGGTAGCAAAATATGCAGCTAAATTATTTGACATCTTTATTGTAGGTGGAAGAAAAAAAAAAGAAATTATTCTGGGGAAGAGGATAAATAACCACTAAACTCAGAGGGTTAAAAGCAAAACAACCAACAAAGCAGTACTGGAAGGTATATATGATATCAAATATACACCACACACAGAGAATAGGAATGGGGACGTGAACTTTAGAAAAGGGAAAGAGGTAACTTATTGGTGATCCAACCTATTGGAATGTAAAAAAAAAAAATAAAAAGTATAGAAAAAAGCGAACAGAACAGAAGATAAACAATATTAACAAACTGGTATATTATACCAGTACACAATATATCTTCCTTGTGATAGTATATCTATATGTATGGTATGTATCCAATTTACCAAAAGCACTGCAAGTATCCTTATAGTTGAAATTTAATTCGCTCTGAAATGAAAGAAAAAAAACGTTCTCTGAAAATTTCGTGGGAAAATCACTGCGAGGAAAAAAAACGGGCAAATTTGGAAGAAAACGCCGAGGCCAGGAATCGAAACGCAGCCGGAGTCAAAAGTTGTATTTATAGTGTGGAGATATTATGGATATAGAAGATATATAAACTCTACATGGTGTATTCGATCAATGGACAGTCTCCCATGATGGGCACTCCATTCTCCATTCGTGTGGTGACACTGGTCCCGGTGAACAGACGGATCCCTCTTGAGTTCGTCATATCTTGTTGTAGCGTAATTCCAGTGAATTGTCCACGATTATTTTGTGAATATTCCAATGGTAATTCTAATTTATTCCAATATTTACCCTGTATGGTATCAAAGATCTGTAACTCACCATAATCTGTCACTACAATAAGATATTTGTTTGCCACCCATTCGAGTCTCTTTGAGACTCGTTTCTTGAATCTATTTCTCATTAAATCAATTTCACCAATTTGTTTATAATTTAACATTAAATCCTTCAATTGATAATAATTCATATTTTCATTATCATTAAATTTATTCTCATATAAATTATTATCAAATGGATCCCATTGTAAAATTTTCCCATCTAAGCCAATAGAGACAAGTTTGTTTCCCTGTTCGTTCCAAATTAAATCATTACAACAACGTGAATGTGCACGTTGTGACGTATCACATTTAATCAATTCATGAAGCATTTGGTTCCCCTTTCTAATATCCCAAAGTTTCACTTTACCAAAAACATCACTACTAACCACAATATTATTATCTCGTGGGTTAATCTTACAAGACAAGATTTCACCCCTTTCCAATTGTGAAGACCCACTAGACCTACCTGTCCCCTTGCCAAAGATAGTGATACCCATATTTAAAGTTCTTAAATCAATTAATCTAGGATAATAATCTTCACATGCCACAACAAGCCATGTCGTATCATTGATACAATCAATTTGATTAATCTTATAATTAAAATTTAATTCTTGTACAGTGGTAAATTTAGAAGTATCCCATATTTTAATATGTGAATCATTTCCACCAGAGAAAAACATTCCATTATCGGGTCCATACCATTTTATGGTTGTGATACCGAATTCATGTGATTTATTTGATTCATTTGTATCAAGTTTCATTCGTTTGGTAGCATTACCTTGATATAATCTAAATTTATTTCTCTTCGTTTGAGTCGAGTATAAAAATCGGGGCCCCTGCGTTGTCATAGGTATACTTGTGTTTGAGACATCAACATCCCGAATCAATTTCTTTGACACATTCAATTTTGAGTTTATCAACTCATTATTTGAATTCAATTTCGAATCAAGACACCATAAACTAATTGATCCATCATCATACCCATTCAATAAGAAATTTCCCCTATCAAATGAATCTAAATCTAGACATGTAATTCTATTTTGTGTTGTTGTGGTCTTATATATCTTTTGTTTGGAATTTTCAATTAAATTTTCAAATTGATTAATTTTTAATGTATGGGATAAGTGTGTGGGCGTGGATAGCCCCATTTTATACCTTTGATAAACCTCATTCATGGTTTGAGTGTGGATGTGTTGGGTGGATGTAAGAAAAAATGTTTAAACGTAAAATATAATATATTATTTATATAATAATAATAATAGTAAAATTATATAATTATAAAATTAAAATTTTTGAATAGTTTCAAAAAATGTCTTCCCTTGAATTTCATGAACTTTTAATTCTAATTCTGATGGATTTCTTGAACCATCAGCACCGGCAATAGTACCAGCCCCCCATGGAGAACCACCATGAACTTCCTCTAAATTAGTTAATTCAGGGAAAACATTCTTATAACCTAATGGAACATAAATAATCCCATGATGAGCTAAAGTAGATAAAGAATTCATAATAGTGGCTTCGTTACCACCACCGGTACCGGTGGAAACAAAAGCACCGGCAACTTTACCATGTAAAGACCCCTTGGCCCATAATCCACCAGTTCTATCCCAGAATGCTTTCCATTGAGCAGGGAAATTACCGAATCTAGTTGGGATACCGAATAAAAAGGCATCATATTCAGTTAATGTATCACGAGTAGCAATTGGATAATCTGGCTTAGGGGCACCACCAAGAGCTTTAACAACTTCTGGAGTTAAGGTTTCTGGGACTTGGAAAATATCGGCTTGACCACCAGCGGCTTCAACACCTTTCTTTTCAGCTTCAGCTAATTTGGCAACGTGACCGTATAGAGTGTAGATAATAATAGCAACTTTTGGCATTCTTCTTTGGGGGATTAGTTTGAATGTGTGTGGGTTGTTGTTTTTAAGTGTTCAATTGGAATAGAAGGAAGGAAGGGGAAAGTTAGAGCAAGGAAGTGTGTAGTATATATATGAGTTGTTCGAAAGGGGAAAAACAGCAGAGGTTGTGAAATTAGCTAAAGATCACATAATAAAGAGGCGAGGGGCGGCGGTTACCCTCCCCGGGCCGCTACAGCCGTGCAAACGGACAGAAAAATAGGGGGCGGCGATAGGGGCTGCTGCCGTGGCGGGTGACATTCCCTGCAAACAAGAATTTCCTGTGAAGAATTATTAATGTGTCAAGGAGTGTAGTAAGAGTTGACTAATGTGGATGTGGTTGTTGATAGACTCTAACACCACACGTCATGGGTTGTTTTGTGCAGTTGCTGGAGTGTTTCTATTCGCATCAGTAAGTATATATTACAAATATATTTATAAGTATTTGTTATGAACAACTTGTTAAAAGGTTCCAAAACAGCATACGATCACCTTCCCCCTTGGTTTAAATATTTAAATAATTCATATTCCAGAATTATTCTTGCCAAGGAACAGAATACAGAAATTTAGAGATCTGAGATCCGGGTCTTGGGTCGAGTTTCTCCGAAAGGGGCAAGTGCAAGATCCCTCCTTACCGAGTTGTTTTCCACTTCAACTTTGCCCATTGCTCACCCAATTATCAATTGGATGTAATATTTTGCCATTTTGGGTAGTGGAATCCAGAAACGGTTAGAAGAGGCAGGAAATTGAGGTCCGAGGAACACTTTTTTCTCTTGTCATTTCATTTCTTCCACTACGTAAATTTTTTTGTCCAATAAAAAAATGGGCATCGCATAATTTATTTTGCGGTGTTTTTAGTATTTAGCAGGGGAAGAACAATAGATTGTGTCCCAATTAGTTTCTCGCTCGCTCGTTTAGGAAATTATCACAACAAGCCGATGGGCCTCCTTTTGTTTTCCCTTGCGAGACAATAAAATAGCTCGGTATCCCTTGTTTTAATTTTGCCGCAAAAAGAAAAGAAAAGAAAATCCTGTTGTGTTTTTTTGTTTCCTGCTTTCCCTTTTTGTGTGCACAATGACAGAAAAGGGTAACACCCTAAATATCCCGTTCCGGTTATTACAAACAATATGGTCAATTGACATGTCCGAAATAGGATATCCAATTACCATTTCCAATAAGCATTTACCCTTTTTAGAACCGACTTTTTATTTGAATTTAATCTCTCTCTGGATTATTTTGATCTTACCTTGTTGTTAATTAACTCCTTTCGGGAATCTATGGACACTCGACTGTTTGTATTACTTGCCTTTTACAGTTGTTATGTAAATATTCTCTAAATGTTTGGCCACCCATTTTAGGTTTAAAAAAAATACAAAATGACATAATGTGATTCCATCGAGACTTATTTGTAAATTCACTCTCTATAGTTTTTGTTTGTGTTTTTCCATTAATTTTCTTTTATTTGGTACAATTACTTATTTGGTACATCGATCAATTCTCATAAAAGGAAATTTTATTTTATCCCACTTCTTACCTCTAACAAAATTAACTTAATTACCTAATTAAGAAGGGACTTAATCCCTCAAGAGAAATTTTACAAACTATCTATCGAGCACACACTCTCTCTCTCGTCTTTGTTTTTGTTTTCATATTTTCCTTTTTACTATATACTAATATTAACCTCATTTATATATATATAACATCTCACAAAACTTTTTTTTCTTTCAATTAACTTATAAAGGCAGCTTCTTAAGTTCTTCCTTTTTTCTTTTCCAATTCCTTTCTTTCTTCTTGCTCTCTCATCTTTTTTTTTTTTTTTGCTTCCAGCTTTAACACAACCAGTCTTTTAAATACTCTCTATTTGTACTAATTGATCATCATTTTTTACAACTACTTTTTTGTCCTATAATAATTAATTTTTAATTCGTTTTTAATTCTTTTTTTTTTTAAGCTTTCAATAGTCTTTTGGTTTCTGTCATCTGTCACAAATTCAAAAAAAAAAAAATTAAAAATAATAATATCAAGAAAAGGTACATTTTATAGAGATTTCCATTTAAAACAAGAAAAAAACGAAAATGTCACAATATATTGATTTAGTTAAAAGAGGTGGTAATGAAGCCTTAAAATTAAATCCTGCTTCTGGTGTGGATTTCCATATCACTAAAGGTGGGTCAGATTGGTTATTTGCCGCTTGTGCAATTTTCACTGCTTTATTCTTATGTGTCATGATTATGATGTTTACTAAACATGTTCATGAAAGAATGCCTTACTACACTGCAATGGCTCCAACTTTATTCATGGCTATTGCTTATTTCACAATGGGTTCTAATTTAGGTTGGACTTCTACTCAAGCTTTATATAATAGAAATAGAGTCTCTACTCAACAAACTCATTTAGGTTTTAGACAAGTGTTTTATGCTAGATATATCGGTTGGTTCTTATCTTTCCCATGGCCTGTTATTCAAGCTGGTTTAATGGGTCACACTTCTTTATGGCACACTGCTTTCAACGTTGTCATGACTGAAGTCTTCGTCATCTCATATTTAATCGGTATCTTAGTTCATTCACAATATAAATGGGGTTACTACACTATTGGTACTTGTGCAGGTATCATTGCTTGTATCTCCGTCATGACTACTACTAGACGTATTGTCAAGAGAAAAGGTGGTGAATTATTTACTGTATTCACTTGTTTCTTTGGTGTTGCCATGTTCTTATGGGGTATTTATCCATTAGTTTGGGGTTTATGTGAAGGTGGTAACGTGTTAGTTCCAGATGCTGAAGCCATTTGGTACGGTGCTTTGGATTGTATATTCTTAGGTTGTTTACCATGTATTTGGGTTGTTGTCTCTGGTTACTTCGGTGTTGAAACTTACGGTTATAAGTTTGTCGATGAAGAAGCCGCTTTACCACCACCACCACCAAAATCTCCATCTACTTCTCCAGAATCTAAAGGTTTAAAGAAGAAGTTAAAGAGAAAGTCTAAGAAATAAATTAATTGAAATATTATAACCTTTCAATCTTTTTTTTTTCTTTCCTTTGAAGGATCATAATCTTATATCCCTGTTTGATCTCTTTTTTTATTTTATTTGTTTTAACTTCATTACGAGTTGTTCTGCTACCTGAAGAGTTGGAAGATTTGTCTTAAGTTATTACAAACTGCGATTAGTGATCAATACAACTGACTAATACCATTTTTATCTCCCCCCATTATTTTTATTTCGAATTCTAATTTTTAATCAATATTATTGATTAAAAATAATATCCGTTTTTTGTTTTTATTTCTTTTCATACCAAACTTTTAAACTTTTATGTCATACCATTTTTTTTAACCCACATCATTTCATATATTATATATAGTATTTTAAATAATTAATTAATAACTTTTCAATAGATACTTAATTATCGTTGTCTTTTATTGTTTTTAGCTTTTTTTTTTTAAAAAAAAATTACACACGTATATAAAAGATCGTAGTCCCATACTTTTGATGAACTCACCAAGTTAAAATATCTTGATCAGCTAGTTTATCATCATCATCAGTACCAGACCAAACTCTTTCTAATCTATTTAAATTATGTTCAGTTAATCTTCTTGAGCTACCACGATTCAATTTAAAGTATTTTCTCACCAAGTCTCTCGTAGTTTCATCCATTGCATTTAACCCAGCTAACAATACGGCAAAATTTGAATAACATGTTCTTGCATTTTGTGGTGGATTATCACTGTCAATAAATTGGAAAAATGACATTATTCTTTTTACAACTTGTTGAATTATAATTGATTCTCTTGGTATACCTAATAATTTTAATAATACAATTAAAAGAAATGATAATGCTTGTGTTTGATGTGAAATATCATACCAACTAATAGCAATACGTTCATTGTTCTTTAATGTTACAATATCAATTGCATTATCATCAATGTGGCTATTATCCGGGTGAGATTGACTCTCTGGAGGAATAATCCCTGTCTTACTGATAAATTCATAATCTAATTGTTTATCTAGCTCGACCAATATTTTTTGTGTCTTAAAATATGAAACGGGGTCATTATTGCCTTTGTCATTTGAATCAGAAGTCCATAATAAATAATCAATATTTTGATTAAACATCCCGCTCTTATCAGAAATATCTTTCTTCTCACTAGCTCTAATTGAATTTAATGATCTAATCACTTCTTTAATCACTAAATCTAAATCTTCTTTATGTCCTCTCAAGAGATTAAATTCATTTAATGGAGTCATCACATTTAAAAATTTTAGTGAATCCACATATTGATAATCATATGGATCAAAAATATAATCAATATCTTCATCAGTTAAAGAACCACCAAGGACAGTACTTATACTAGCAAAAGTTTCAATAACTTTAAACCAACATTTTGCGACATTTAACACCTTTGATGAATTACCAGAATTAATCTTTTTAAATAAATCAGTGACACCTTTTAAATGTGATCTCCATTGTGAATTCATTGTATAGATACAATCCCATGCTAATAGGATAACTGTAAGAATAATTGGTTCAATCTTATTAAGTACATTAGATTCATTATGAAATTGTTCCCCCAAGAGGTTTAAACAATGGGAAAGATATGCACAGTAAGATTTTTCATCTTCTAATTTATTTGATTTTCTATGTGCAATGGATGCACCAATGGCTAAAATGGCAGATAATAGATATGATTCATTTCTAGCAAAGGACAGGAGAATATCTCGTAATGGGTTACCTTGATCTTGAAAGAATGGTGCAATGGAATTTAAACAATCATTATAAAAAATTCTTAAATATTCATCATGAACACCACCTAATTTAAATGCAGTAATCTTAATATTAAATTGAATAACATTATTGACTAGGAATGAGATGGGGACTGAATTAACATGTGTTGGATTACTTGGTAATAATTCAGGTATATCTAAATCAGGGAAATCATAATTTTTCAAACTTTCATTTAACATAACTTGTTCATTTAATTTCATACTAACGATATCGTTTAAATTTTGCATTAATAAGTTAGCATCAAATCCATCCATTTTACCCGATGTTACTAAATTAGGTACATCAACTACTCTTTCTGGGGATGTATTACTTCTTTGTCCCTCGGAGTTATTATCAGTGACTACAGATGTGGTAGTACTTATATCTAGTGGTGTACTGGCATTTGAAAGTGTGGTTATATTGGTATCCATCTTAACATTATCCTTAGTCACTTTCCCCGTAGTGGACCCATTTTTCTTTGAAGTAGTAGTTTGTTTTCTTTTCTTATTCTTAGCATTTAAGATATAAATACATTCACGATTCAATCTTGAACATTGCCAACATGTAGGTTTTGTCTCATCACATTTCATTCTACGTCTCTTACATTCAGTGCACCCATTTCTTGAATATTTCCTCCTCGTACTAGAGCTTTTCTTATCCTGTGTTGTAGATGAGGAATCTGGTAATTGACTTGACACTAATGGATCCACTTTATCCAGATTATTTTGTGATAGATCATTTTTCAAACTTAACACTTCGGGACTTGCCATGACTCTAGAACTAAATAAAGGAGTTAAATTTTGAGATGAACCATTTAATACGGAAAGAGCAGATGGAGTACTTGCAAAATGTTTTGAATCAAAACTTACGTTGGTAAAAGAAGATCTACTATCTAACGAAGCAGGTGACAAATAATTCCCTGGTGGTGATAAAATTGACTGGAAGTCTCTATCTTCAGAAGATTTCTCGTTATCAGGTCCATTGTTAACAGTATTCTGATCAGTAAACGTCATATTAAAGTCGAATGAAGATGAGAAGAAGAAAAAAAAATTGCAATGGGAAAATGTTTTCAAACTCAAGCCAGTAAAAATGTATGTTATTCACAGTTTTTTTTTTACCCCTGACAGGAGACTTCCTCTGTAAGCGCGTGTGTGTAACTTTGTGGGAGTCTATCCACGTCAAACAGTCATTTATTCTCGAATACAAACTCCAGAATTGAGTTTGGGTGAATAAAATTTAATTGTCAATAATTGAAATTTCCTCGAGGACAGAAATGGGAAAATTTTTCCAGAGGAATTTCGCAGCTCGAGGAAAAAATTGCGGTGGATACAGCAACAAAACCCGAACACCGCGCCATAGTGGCGGTTAACGCAGCAAGTGTGTTATCACCTGACCGGGACTCAAATATTGTGTTTTGACAGCCTTCGTGACTTTGATCCATTCCCGTCCGTATTTGGGTTCGTAGAGGTTGGCTTTGTTGCAGACGCCAGTGATTGGGAGGGCCTGTCTACGGTATATGCTGGCCAACAGGATCCAACTGTCCCCATATTGTGGGTTCGTCTTGATTGATCTCTGTACCCATTTCTCTGCCACTTTGTACTGTCCGTCATTGTAGAAGGATTTGCCAATGTGAAGAAGCACCAAATAATGGTTCTTGGTCTTGGTTAATGCATCTTTGAAAATTGTCTTCTTTGTCGAGGATTTACGACCAACCAACGATTCTAATTTTTCTGTCCATATGATGGGGCTATTGGGTAATAATTTCAATCCTCTTTCAATCAACAATTGGGCTTGATCCATGTTCTTTTGTTGTCTTTCCAATTGAATTAATGACTGATACAATAATTCATCTCTAGGTGATTTAGCCAAGGAAATTTCTAATATTGAACGGGCTTTGGACACATTATTAAGTGATTTAACATATACTCTAGCTAAAGAGATGGGGAAATTACAATTCTGTGGGAATAATTTACTACCCTTCTCATACCAAAGAACACCGTTTTCACCATCACCTAGATCCAACTCATATATTTGACCAAGTTGAAGGTAAAATTTATAAAATTCAGGGAACTCAACAATACATTTACTCTTAACAAATGCTACTGCATCATTAAAGTCACCTGTGTATCGAAGAAATGCCACATATTTAATGTATAACCGTTCTTTATCTTTAATTTGTTCCTTATCAAAAAATTCAAACATCTTTTCAAATAAATCCTTCACTTGATCCATTTTATTCAATTGACATAAAATTTTCAATTTGGCAAACCAAACATCTGATGAAGTGGGGATAATCTCTAACACTTGATCGATTAATTCAAGTGATTTTTCGGGACTTGAATCATATTTCCAAATATCTTTAGCATATAATAATGCCAAAGTTGGTGTCTCCTTTAATGCAGAATAACCTGTCTTAGTATTAAACAGAATGATATCATAGGTCTTGTATAATTCTGATATCTTTCCCATATCGACACATACATTTTGTAATAATCTCCACATACTGTATCGAGTTGGTTTTATGATTAATAATTCTCTTAGACATAACATCTTTGTAACACAATTATCTAACCCTTCCACGTATTTGATTAACGAAGTGAATTTTTCAGATTCAATGGGTTCAAATTTAAATAAACTTGAAATAAAAAGTTCTAACGTTAAACTTGAATTTTGATCATCTTCCATTTCAATTGCCTTTGTTATAAGTTTAGAGAAATCAATTGGAATATTATTTTGTTTCAATTTTTGGAATCCATTAATAAATACATCTTGAACCTTGTCCATGGAGACAGTACCATTAATATTACTTTCTTCTAACTGAACTTCCATTATCCATACATCTATATTATTGGAAAGTGTTTTTCTCATTAATTGTATTGATTTCTTGGCATCATCATATGATTGTAATCGAATTAAAGCTCTCCAAAGATCTAAACTTTCTGGTAAGAATTCTAATGCCTTCTTTAAAATTTGAATACATGCCATTTTATCCTTTTCATACATTACAGCTAATTTCCAAAGTTCTTCCAAATTTGGTAAATTAATTAGGGCCTTTCTAATTACTCTGGTTTTATTAATATCTTCAGATTCTAATTCAATGGCTTTCATCCAAAGTTTTTCTGATGACGGTATAAATTTGATACCAGTAGCAACCAATGATTTACATTTACGTACATCACTTCTATTTAATCTAATATTTTCAAGCCATATAATATCACTTCGTGGACATTGTTGACACCCATCATTAATTATGTTTTTAGCAAGTTGAAATTTATTATCCTTTTCTTCTAAACGGGCAGAGGCAATCCAACCTTGTGGTTCTTTGGACATTGTCTTCCTATAAGATTGGAAAATTATTCTCATTTTCTTTAATTCTTCAGTTTGAGATGCATTTAATGAATTATCAATGGAATCTAATTGATTTAAATATTTTTCTGTATCCGTAATTAGTGAATTTGGAGTTTCTATCTCACTACTATTGCTTTGATTGAAAAAATTCACATCTAATTGTTTACTTAACACTTTCTCTCTTTCTGCAGTTAAAGTAGTAAGATCAACTTTATTTGATAATAAAGTGTCAGGAGCTGCATAAGTTTTCCTATTTAACTGTTCTTGCAATCTATGTCTCTTATTCTTTCTTGTCATGTCACTTGCCTCTGGAATATTTAACCACTCATCATCTGTCACTTTAGTTAATTTTCTCTTTAGATCTGTAAATTGATTAAGCACAGTTTCACCCTTTGGTTTGGTTTCAATTCTATTTCTACCATTTCTTTTAGAATCAATCATAGCAAAGATTTGTTCTGCTTCAAGATTTTCATCCTCAGTCACCCCATCTTCATTCTCATGGTTTAGTTTATTCAGCGACTGAGATTCTTTCAATCTTTGAGGAGCCAACTTATTCTTACTACCTCTAGTGGAAAACCCAGTAGCACCTCTCCCAATACCAGCCACATAACCCGCCGGTGGTATTTCATCTAAAAATGCAGGTCTTTTCATTTGTACAAAGTCTATAACTTGATTATTCGCTCTCTACACTGTCTTTGAACTCAATTTTAAAAATTCTTCCTCATCTGCGCTTAATGAAATTTTTTTTTTATTTTGTGATTTTTTCAAATCACTTCAAAGGCATAAAGCAAAAAAATTAAAGGCACAAATGACTAAATGTGATGTTTTTGGACCATTGGAATTTTCCGGAAAATGAAAGGTAAAATAGTGTAATTAACGCCTGGTTTATTAAAAGTAATATACAAAACCATATATAAACTAATATACAAATTATACATAAAAATATGATACAAAATAACTAATAAAAATACTAAAAACAGTAATTATAAACTTGTCGATTTCAAGGAAAACTTCTTCCTTTATATATGATTTAAATCACTTAACAAATTGTAACCTGACCTCTCTCCAACGAGGAACACGACAAACGGTACAGGACTCTCATAACAATGAGGACACACAATAATTTATCGCTCGAGCTCTCATACTACTGAGGACACACTAACTCTCGAGGACTCTCATATTAATGAGGACACAACAATAACAACTCTCGAGGACTCTCATATTAATGAGGACACAACAATAACAACTCTCGAGGACTCTCATATTAATGAGGACACAACAATAACAACT